>VCAZ01000008.1:9586262-9661262 GCA_005784505.1 Bagarius yarrelli | reverse complement strand
TACAAACCATGTCAGGGCGATAAAACACAAAAAGACACATTATAAACACACATTTATGGGGTAGATATTTGAAAAATAAGGTTAAAAATAAATAAAGAAATAAATTTTATATAGTAATAATAATAATAATAATAATAATAATAATGATGACGATGCAAAAACACTAAAGGAAAATCCCTATTAAGTTAGTCAATAGAATAGAATTTTCATATATTTCCAAGAATCGCACACATTTTATATTTTATATTGCTATTTAAACAAAAAGAATGTTAGCAGTGAGTTAATTAATGGAAATGTGGAAAAGTAGAAATCGAGCCTATACATTTTGTTGTTTATGAATAAAAAATTTGCCAAACAAAATAAATAAGTTGAAATATATATTCTTTAGATTTGCTGGCAGAGCTCATACACAGTATTAACAAATAATATCTTTCAAATTAAAAGCTTGTGCAAAGACAGCGGTCGATTTTTTGGGGGGCGTTTTTTACATTTTTATTAAAAACATAATCAGATAACAACAAACTGGCAATAATTAGTATGCAGAAAAAAGTATAATATAAATATATAATAAATAACGATAATAATATTGTTGACAATAAAAACATTGTCGTAGTTACAACAATTTATACAATACAACAAACAGAGTAAACCGTTTGACTGACTTTGGACTTTTATTTTGCTAATAGCGTCCGAGAAACATTGATCAATTATAAAAACAATAAAATAAGAAGTGGATTTAAAGTATTTACATTTATGGTATACTTAAAATTCTTTCTACTTCAAAATTAAATTATTGGATGGATAGACGGGGGCCGATTAGGGTCAAAAAGAGGGGGGAAAAGCGACCTAGTGTCATATTTGTGCGCCGAATGACGTCAAAAATTGCGCGCCAACCAAATACCGCATCCAGGAAGGATTTTTAAGTAACAATCATTTCGTTTTATTTATTTTTTTTTAAGTATCAAATATTTATATAATATAAATATAATATATCGTCAGCGTAAATTTACGACATGTAAAATAAAGTTTTAGGAGCTATTTTAAGCGTATAAAATGTCGCGATGTTTATCTGAGTCTTAGTTTAGTTTTATTGTGGTGGTTTGGGATGATTAACACTTTATTGCTGGTGTGTGTTTGGATATTTGTCTGCAGTCCGACTGGAACATGGCGCTGTTTCCAAACTCACTGACTGAAGAGGAGGAAACGCTGCAGAAGAAATATGCCAAATTAAAGAAAAAGGTAGACGAGAGCAGGGAAATCTGGCAGAAGTTAATAAAGGAATGAGGTTTTCTGCAACATTTTCTGTAGAAGGGGTAAGATATATATATATATCTATATTGCCCTTTATTTATAGGACAGAGAGGTGGACTCAAACCCTCTCATTACCCTCTATTCCCTAACCCCTACATTCCTCCTCATTACCCTCTATTCCCTAACCCCTACATTCCTCCTCATTACCCTCTATTCCCTAACCCCTACATTCCTCCTCATTACCCTCTATTCCCTAACCCCTACATTCCTCCTCATTACCCAAACCCTCTATTCTCTAAGTCCCTAACCCTACATCTTCCTTCCTACCCTCCTACCCCTTTCATTACCCTTTCCCTAACCCCTATATTCCTCCCATTACCCTTTATCCCTACATTCCTTTATTCCCTACCCTAACCCTCTCATTCCTTCCCCTCATTACCTAAACCCTCTATTCCCTAACCCCTACATTCCTCCTCATTCCCCAAACCCAAACCCTCTATTCCCTAACCCCTACATTCCTCCTCATTACCCAAACCCTAACCATTCCCCTTATTCTCCTACACCCCTACCTTAACCTCCTCATTACCCTTATTCCCTTAACCCCCTACCCCTCCCTAACCCTACCCTTCCATTATTCCCACCCTAATTTTCCCTCTATTCCCTAACCCCCTACATTTTCTCATTACCCTTTATTCCCTAAACCCCTACATTTCTTACCCTTTCATTACCCTCTATTCCCTAACCCCTACATTCCTCCTCATTCCCCAAACCCTCTATTCCCTAACCCCCTACCCTCATTTACCCCATTTCTCATTACCCTTTATTCCCTAACCCTACATTCCTCCTCATTACCCTTTATTCCCTAACCCCTACATTCCTCCTCATTACCCAAACCCTCTATTCCCTAACCCCTACATTTACTCATTCCCCTTTCATTACCCTTTATTCCCCCTACCCTTTAACCCCTACATTTCTTCTCATTACCCTTTTATCCTCCCTAACCCCTACATTCCTCCTCATTACCCTCTATTCCCTAACCCCTACATTCCTCCTCATTACCCTCTATTCCCTAACCCCTACATTCCTCCTCATTACCCTCTATTCCCTAACCCCTACATTTTCCCCTCATCCCTAACCCTCATTCCTCCTATTTCCTCCCTACCCTTTATTCCCTAAACCCCTAACATTAACCCCTACTCCTCCCATTACCCTAAACCCCTCTCTATTCCCTAACCCCTACATTCCTCCTCATTACCCTCTATTCCCTAACCCCTACATTCCTCCTCATTACCCAAACCCTCTATTCCCTAACCCCTACATTCCTCCTCATTACCCAAACCCTACATTCCTCCTCATTACCCAAACCCTCTATTCCCTAAACCCTACATTCCTCCTCATTACCTAAACCCTACTTACCCTGAGCAATTGTGAGGCACAGCAGTGGCAACATGGTAATGCTGGAAATCAAATTTCGATCGAACCTGATCTTCTAATTAGCGCAGCACCTTAATCACTTTTCTACCACTTCCTGCTACTAACCCGGCACTAAGTGCTGAAAACAGATCAGAATAATTCTAGCTCTGTGTCTGGATTTGGAGATTCAGTCATTTCGACAAGCAGATACATGAAAAAAAAAATTATATAATTATAGAAATGAAATCATTCATCAGAACTATTTTCCATGTCGTATATGTTTTTTTGTCCTGGCAGAAAAAAGCCCTGTTGGCGCTAAAGAAGCAGAGCTCCAGCATTCAGACGAGTCAAGCAGGACTGAAACGCAGTGAGTCACTGAATCGTTACTTCTGAATCAGTAGATAGGTTACAATGAGCGACGATTTATTTATGATTAATTGGTTAACTTCTGATTAAAGTTTGTGGGTTCAATTCCCAATTCCACTGCTGGGCCCCTGAGCAAGGCCCCTAACCCTGAAGTGCTCAGTTGGATAAAAAAAAAAAAAAAAAGACTGTGTGGATAAAATGCTAGAAACGTAAATGTTTAGTTGTTTTGTGTTTCTTTTCAGCCTTGTCAGATCAGCCGGTGGTGGACACGGCGACGGCCACCGAACAGGCCAAGATGCTCATCAAATCAGGCGCCATAAGTGCCATCAAGTCAGAAAACAAGAACTCGGGGTTCAAGCGCTCGCGAACTCTTGAAGGGAAACTCAAGGTGAGAAACAGTCGCGCTCATCACTCATCACTCTGTAACACATACAGTGGAATCTGGCTGCAGGTCCTGCACTGCTTTAGGAAGTGTCTGTTATCTTTTTTCATTTTTAGGATCCTGAGAAAGGTCCAGTTCCAGCATTTCTGCCTTTTCAGAGAAGCGTCTCTACGGATGAGGAGCTTTCTGAGGTAAAGTAGATTGAAACACAGCTCCTTTTATTTTACGGATGTATTTATATAAAACCAACAAACTTTTTCTTTTATAGTCGGCAAAAAGGACCCACAGAAAAGCTCTGTATGAGAGGTGAGTGTTAGTGACCCTCTGGGTGAAAGTTATCCAGACACTTTTTCGGTCCTAGAATTTCCTCTTTACACCTGCTGTAGCTTCGTCGGTCCGTCAGACCGGTCACGTGATGAGGAGGACGGCGGCGGAGCATCCGGACGGGATCCCGAGCGCGAGCGGGAAAGGGACCCGGAAAAAGAGCGCGAACGCGAACGAGACCGAGACCGCGGCCGAGACAGAGAACGTGAACGAGAGAGGAACAGAGACCGGAGCCGAGACAGAGACCGAGAGCGTGATAGGGAACGAGACAGAGACAGAGAGCGAGACAGAGACGGACCCTTCAGAAGTAAACCCCATAATTATCATCAGATTTGAGAATAATCTTTGTGTGTAATTAATTCCCTCCCGTTCGCATTTGTGCCCTTGCAGGATCGGACTCGTACCCGGAGCGGCGTGGTGTGCGGAAAGGAAACACGGTGTACGTCTACGGTGCCGGCATGGTGGAGGAGAGCCTGCGTACAGCTTTCTCTCAGCATGGCACCATCATCGACCTGTCCATGGACTCGCCACGCAAGTACGCCGCACACATCACCCGCTAAGCTAAAGGAACAGGATAATAAAACCATTTTCAATAATATTCAGTAATAATGTTTACTAACACACTGAACCCTAAAACACGGCACAGCAGATTAGTATTATTAGTATTATTAAAACCTCCTGAGGATGTGATTCCATCTTTTTTCCCTTAATATAATTATTATTATTTCAGGATTAATCACTTCCTGGAATGTGACATCTCCTGGAACTGTATTTCCTTATGTCAATAAAAATAAATCATATTTTCATTATTATTGGGCCAAACACCTTTCCAGAAGTCTAGTTCCTTATCATTACTTTAGAATTTATCACTTCCTGGAACTTTTATTTCCTCTTTTTTTTCTTCTTATTATTATTGGGCCAAGCGCTGGAAGTCTATTTCATCATCATATTATTATTATTTTTATTATCATCACTATTATTTTGGAAATAATCACCTCCTCGCACTGTGCTTCCTCATTATTATCACGGAACTGTATTTCCTCATCTTCCTCCTAATATTATCACTTTAGTGTTAATCAACTCCTGGAACTGTTTTCCTCCTCTTATTATTATTATTATTATTATTATTATTATTATTATGTTAGAGTCTGTGCCACATTGCCAGACTCAGACAATGTAGCGCCACCTGCAGCTACAACAACAACTGCATTGTCTGAGCTTCCGAATCAAACACACATACAAACCTGACCGCGAAGTCTCTAAACAGGAAGTGAACCCTTTATCAACACACACCGACAATAATAAGAGTCATGCAAGCTGTTCTTTTTGTGTCTAAACTCACGTGTCATCGTGGTTTTTCTTTCTCTCCTTGTTCCTCTCCAAGCTGCGCTTTTGTGACTTTCGAGAAGATGGAGTCGGCCGATCAGGCTGTATCAGAGGTCAGACTCCAATCTCAGCACCTGTTTTATAAACATTCTGTACACAGTGTTAATATACCGGTCTGTGGTTTTAGCTGAATAACACGGCGGTGGGTGACGTCACCGTTAAAGTCAGCATCGCTAGGAAGCAGCCCATGCTGGACGCGGCGACCGGGAAATCGGTCTGGGGTTCTCTGGGTAAGTAAGACCAGAAGAGATGCTGCCATTAAACCACTATTCAGTCAGGGAAATGTTTTAACATCTGATAGAGGAAAAAAACTTTGGATTGGTTTGCAGTAAAGCTTTAAATCAATTTAATTTGCCTAATAAATAAATAAATAAATACAGAAACACCGCCGCCTTTAATTTGGTCACCTTTTTACTTTTTTCTTCCACAGCTGTGCAAAACAGCGCCAAAGGTTCGTACAGAGACAAGAGGAATCAAGTCGTCTACAGCGAGGATTTCCTATAAGCACCACACACACACACTTTTGCTCCTTTTTTCTGTATTTTGCTATCTGCTTAGACTTATTTTTTTCCTCCATGTAAATCAAATGTGTAATATTGGTTTGTCGAATCTTTCCCAGTGTGTAGAGAAGAGGATGTACTGATAGTCGGTACAGTGATTAATAAAGTTTGAACACATCCCACGCTGGAGTTTTGTCAACAAAACAGAACGACTCGTTTAGTAGAAAACAATTTTTTTAATTGATTGTACAAGACAACAGATGGTAGCTGAAACACACATCAGCCGATAGAACGCTACACTAGGTTACACTGGTTACTGGCTTGTGGCTAACTGGTTTATTTGACTAGTATATTCCGAATACACATACAGACAGTTACACAGACGAGGATGTTGTTCTGGGTTTTATTCTCTATAAAATACAGTCCGTCTGTCGGCACAGTGTTCAGATCCTAATTTAATCTATGAGGCACGCGTGTCCTTATGTCTCAACAAACAGGCCGTCGCCTGACTAATCTGATCTTTAGACTCGGAGTGGCGTCTCTTTTCTGACTCTTTTATACTTGCTGGACAGGACAGAGGAACGTGTCAGGACAATGTTTAGTCTTTCAGTTTTGCACCAGAGCTATGAGGGACAATAAATCTGCATCACATCCATGTTCTCCAACCAAAAAAAAAAAAAAAGACACTGATCTGTAAATATGAAATGCTATTCGAAACTAGGCTAGGTGAGCGAGCGAGGCCGAGGGTGCTAATACTTTATTCGAGTGAGATTACAGAGTGTGTTTCTACTGGTGATTTGGTGCACCACATGACGTCCTGTCACAGCGGAACTCTCACAAATGCAGATTATCTGTTCTTGTCACCCACAATTGTGACTAATATCACAGATTTCCAAACACCATCATGTCTCCGTATATTAAAACATTTAAAAAAAGACATGTAAATGAAGTGAAATATAAAAAGACTCACACCTTTAATCTGCCAACAAAAAGACAAACTCTGGACAATCCACGTGGCTTTAGAGCGCATACCAGCAAGGCAACATTGGTATCGTGGGTCGTTTTTTTTTTCCGAAAGGGCTTTTAATGTCGAAAAAAAAGTTGCAAAAAAAAATTCATAAACTTGCTTCATTCAGCTTTGCTTTTACAGGCCGATTAGCGCTGTGATGGTTGCCATGACCGCTGCGGTCTTCCTTGCCACCGGCACGTGATGTCACACATTCCTATACAAAGATTTTTGCTTGTTATCAAGTGTAGTAATAGTAACAGTTGCAGTATATGGTATTCATAGCATATATCATCCATCCAGCCATCGTCTATACCCGCTTATTCCTAATCCGGGTCACAGGGATCTGCTGGAATTTATCCCAGCCGTCTCTGGGTGAAAGGCAGGGGTGCAACCTGGACAGGTCGCCAGTCCATCACAGGGCCACACACAAACTCACACTCCACTCAATCACCAGTCAATCTAAAATACATGTTTTTGGGACTGTGGGAGTAAACCGGAGAACCCGGAGTAAACCCACACGTCATGCAAACTATACTCAGAAAGACCCCTGCAGGGGATACGAACCTGGGACCTTGTTGCTGTGAGGCAACAGTGCTAACCACCGATCCACCGTGTTAGCGTATGCTAGGGAATAGTACAGCAATTCCTATTCCAAAAAGAAGCTAGGCTGCCACGGTCACAGCTCGAACAGTAGTGCAAATTTTAATCTTAATTCCTGTACCAGGGTTCCACTGTATTTTAATATTCCATCTAGTTTTTATACCTGTAAAGAATCTAAGAATGATTTACAAAAGAAATTGAAAAAAAAAAAACCTGCTTTGGTTTATACCGAAGAAGTTTAAAATTCTAGTCAATGAAACGTCCAAACTACTTATAATACTGAAATGGACGTTCTTATCCAGAGCGACATACATTTCTGTTTTTTTTTTTTTTAATACGACTGAGCAGTTGAGGGTTAAGGGCCTTGCTCAGGGGCCCAGCAGTGGTAGCTTTGGTGCTCCTGATAGCTCCAGTGCAAAATGAGAGAATATATAATAGAAAAAAAATTCTGACTGATTAACATCAATTAAACATTTTACAGTAACTGATGTTTATTTTATCCTCTGGCTCCTGCTTAGCACGTTTGTAGATCTTTTAACCAACGTCAGACTCTGGTCCTTAATCCTCACCTCTACTGATCAATGCTACTTTAGATTCAGTCCCCTTAAACTCCTCCCCCTATAGCGGGTTCCTCGCACTCCCTCTGGATCTCCAGGTAGTTTTGTGCCGTGGTCTTGCCGTGCTGCTCCTTCAGGTGGCGCCGCAGCGCGGGTTTGTGGGCGAAGCAGATACGGCAGAAGGCGCAGACATGCGGCCTCTGCCCGCTGTGCATGTTCATGTGGTCGGACAGCGTGGACTTTTGCGTGAAGGTCTTGTGGCACAACGGGCAGCTGTGCAGTTTGGCCGAACGATGGACGGCCATGTGGCGGTTCAGGTTGCTCGTCTGGCTGAAGTGTTTACCGCAGCACGGACAGACATACAGCAGGTGAGTGGAGCGAGAGTGCGCGGCTAAATCTTCCACTGAAGAAAACGCCAGGCCGCACTGTTCGCACGCCACCGAACCTGTCACGCAGGAAGTGGAGCCCACGACAGCCACAGAGTCCTCGCCACCGTCTTCTTCGCTAGCGGTTAACGATACGACCCCAACATCGTCCTCTGTGTTCGTCCCCTCGATGTTAAAGTGAGCGGGGCCACCGTCCGCGCCTGCTGCGTCGCCTTGGTATTCCGAGGGCTGGTAATCCAACCGCATGGGACCCTCTCCAAGAGCCAGGTAGTCCTGCCCGATTCCTGATCCGAAACTTCCCATGATCTCCTCGGAGGTGGGAAAGCGCCAAGCCTGCTGAAAGTTCCCCAAAGGCCTTCGTTCTCGGTATGTGTAGCGTTTCCTGTGCTTGAAACCCCGCCCCCGGCCACCTCTGGGCTCCCCGAATCTCCGCCTCCAGATACGCACTCCACCCCTTGGGCTGCTGCCTGGTGCTCCACCTTCATCCCTGCACAGGTCCTCAGCGTGCGGACGGGTTACGTGGCGTAACACATCCAGAACCTCTCCGGCGTCCTCCTGGAGTCCTGCGATCTCTGCCGGGTTGTGGTGCTCGTCTCGGATGTGCACTTCAAACACACTGAAGTCGTTTTTGCTTTCTTCATCCTCTGCGCCTCCAGGGTGCTCTGAGGCTCGAATCTGCAACATTAACGTTAATTATAAAAACATTACATAGCTTATTGGGAGGTAAATAAATGAATGAGAAAAAAAAATAATTTAAACGAATGACTGATTTAATTTCTTCTACTTAGTCTAAAAGTAAAACACTACTTGTTGCCTTAATTCTTCCATTCCAGGTTTGTCCTCTGTTTCTTCTAAAATATCCAGTAAAGCCGGCGGTATCAGATATTTTACCTGTGATAAAGACAGATCAGCTTCGTCTTTGTGCTGAACACGGGCGCGGTCGACTCCTGAGACTTGTGGCTCCTCCTCCGAGCTGTGAGGCTGCAGAGATGAGGTGCCGTCCAGGGAGCAAGTGCTTCTGCTGACAAGCGTCGCCATGGCTTTGGAGTCTTCCGTTTTTACAGACTGAACGAGTGACAACAATGTATGAACGATTCAAACAAACAGAGGAGGAAAAAAACAGATGGATGAAATCGTACTCACTCCTGAGCCGCTGCTCTTCGACTGCAGGTACTGACTCAGAGCCACTCGGCACTTCTCCACCACATGCTCCATCTGCAGGTAGCTGGCCGCCGTCAGGTAATTGACGATCTCTTTGGCACTGAACTGCAGGATGCCCGTGTAGCAGGATTGCAGCAGCTCGCGGATCACCGTGGCGCTGTGCAGAACCGACACCTGCTGAAATAAACCACGACCAAAAAACCCCCCAAAAAAACTACTGTAGTTATTTTAGTCTTATTACCAAATGAAATCTTAATTAGGAAAGAAGACACTGGTTAATCAAAGAAAATGTGTGTGTGTGTTGGGGCTGTTCTGCTTAAATCCCACACAGAAGAAGTAAATAATGGAGTACTGAAATTTCCAGGAGAGGGGAGTGCATAAACACTCTTATGGCGTGCAAATGAAGAAAATATTAACTAAACAGACGCACCACCAATCCGTCACCCGTATCCATGATTTAGAACACATGCCAAAGGGCGACATTCGTAACGTGGTCTATTGAACCGCTTTCACTGAGTGGTAGCGCAGTGGTTAAATTGTTGGACTGCCAACTTGAGGATCCGGGTTCGCTTCCCAGCCCCACCAAGCCACCACTGTTGGGCCCCTGAGCAAGGCCCTTAACCCCCAATTGCTCAGTTGTATAACAAGGCTTGTGCTTTCATAAAAGTATTACAGAAGGTTTTATCTATTATATTTTTAAATATGGTTTCTTCTGCATTTAGTCATTCATACGGGGGGGCATACGGGGCCCAGCACATGAGGTAATAAGTAGTGGAAAAAAAACAAATTTCTTCACACTGGAGTTAATAATTATCACGATTTACAAACAAAAGCAAAGACTGTCATAAAATTCTAGATATTTCTCTATTTTTTAGCTAGCTAACCGTAATACTGGCTGATGATAATGCGACGGTGACTAACAGTAGCGAGGGCTAAACCCCCTTTAAGGATAAAATGGAAGAAAAGCCCCTGGTTTGCTTTGTTGGTATTGCTAATTATAATTTTAATCAGGGTTTAGAGGGCGGGATTAAACTCAGTGTATACGACTCGTTTCGGTTACTTTGCGTGTAGGTCATTCCGCGCATTCCTGATCACGATGTAGTTTTAGTCAGGAATTTACCGACATGTCAAACAACGTCCAATCTTTACTATAGACTTTCGTGCACAGGGGTTGGAAATTGGTGGCCCGTAGTGAAGAACCGCTGCAGAAAATCTCGGCTTCTTGCGCCCCTCTCAGCGACACTGGTACTAGCAGAATGCCGCGAAAATATTCGGATTGAAAGCGTAAACACCAGTTTGGAATAGATCAAGTCTCATGTAGACATTTCAGAAGCTGGCACTGGGGTCGTACCTGTAGCTCTGCAGAAGGGTTCAGTAAAAACTGGTCCCTGAGGAAGGCCGAGCCGGCGGCCAGCACCACCTTGTGACCGCGGAACATCTGCCTGCCGCCAGCCATGATGGTGATGTCGCAGAAGTGGCGCTGCTCCCGCAAGGAGTCCATGTTCCTTAGCGCTGCGTCACTGTGGCCGGGCAGCCGGAAACACACAGTGTCCATCTGCTCGAGGAGAGAAGAGCGGGACGATGAGGTTCTTCAACACAACAACAGTGAACGTGAACACAATAAAGGAAGGAGGGAACCTTGGAGGAACCTGCGGTAGATTTTATCATATTATAAATTCGCCTTGCTAGCTTGGTATCCTCCCACTTTCATTAAAGATTTGTTTGGTTTATTTATTTATCATTAATAATTTATAAATCATGTTCAACATAACGTTAAATTCACATTACTAATCTTTTCACAGTGTGACTTACATTTGTCTAAGTGGGGAAGTGGTAGCACAGTGGTTAAGGTGTTGGAAGATTGTGGGTTCGATTCCCAGCACCCCCAATTGCTCAGTTATATAAAAGAGATAAATGTAATATAATTTATAAGATAAGGGTGTTTGCAAAATGCTGCGAATGTAATAAAGGATTAAGGACCTTGTTTAGGGGCCCAGCAGTGGCAGATTGGTGGTGTTGGGAATCGAACCCACGACCTTCCGAAACAGTAACTGTCACTTTTTTTTAGTAACAAAATAAGCAAAAACCTCATCAGATATACCGCATCTTCAGACACTAAAATAATTTTATACACTAATAATACTATTAATAATAAGATCACGTGTCTCCAGTGACTTTTATTTATTTTCTTCATAAATCTGTAACTCAACTAACTCAAACTACAACACAAAACGTTAAATTACCGTACTACAGTAAATTATACCTCCGTAACCCTTTAATAAAGTTTAAAAAAATACCTCTAATTATTATTATTATTGTTATACCGGTTTAATGTGTTTAATAAAAACGCTGCTCATTTTAAACACCGCTAAACTGGAGCCTGGTTAACGGTACCTTTTGTCTCGTGCAGCTAGCCGGCTAACGTTAGCTTCGTTTACGGGGCATTAAATGACATGTTCTCAGCGCGAACACTTTTTCCGTTCAGTTTTAAAGGCGAATAAATTCCGAACTCACCTTTTTAACTGTATTTCTGTCACAGAAACGCAAACACGAACTTTTACATCGCAGAAACCCGCGTGTGGCGAAGTAGCTTTAAGTGTTTACGGCTAGTGTTTACTTTTTAAGAAAGCGTATCCCATACTACGGCGGCCTGGAAGGGATTTCCGGTGTCGACCTTTTTTTTCCAAATGGAAAACGCGTTTTAAAATTCAAGCCAGTCGGTCAGATAGAATTTTTTAAAGATAGATTAATATTGATTAACTCTTTAAAATTTCTTTATAACATAAAGAGGTGTTGTTAAAGAACAGGACTAGTGTGATAAGTAGTTATAATATGAATATTTCCTATATAAATTCAGATCCAAAGCTAAGTGTGGCTGTTTCTCTGCAGACTTTTTCTCTCAAAAAAAGTGGTTCTGCGTTTAAAATGGCTGCTTTCTGGATATTTTTTGCTTTTAGCACCATTCTGCGTAAGCCCAATCTGTCCGGCACCAACAAATATATGGGGAAGTGGTAGCACAGTGGTTAATGGAAGATCTGGGTTCGATTCCCACGGTTGGGCCGCTGAGCAAGGTCCTTTACCACCAATTGCTTAGCAAATGCCGTAATGGTAAATAAACCACAATGAAGGTACACTGACTTCCAGTGGGGCTAAAAAAATTGATGGGGACTGTAAATATCCGATGATGCATCATTACTTCTAGGTAAAAAATTAAAAATGTTGGTAAACTGATGCAGAAAAAATGCAATAAATATTTTTAATTTTAAGTAAGTAAGATTATCTTTAAATTTAGCCATTTATAAACGAAGGCTGCTTTAATGAATGTAATGTAATGTCCACTAGAGGAAGCCAAAAGGAAAACAACAAAATATGTTGTCCCTGAAATAAGGAAAACATACCGAAAAACCTAACTAAGGCAAAAATATGCAAACAATATTAATTTGCTACCAACAGAAGTTGGAGGGTTTAGAGTGCAAAACGTTTCATCCCGAAGACTATTTTAAAGTCATTCAGAGCTCGCCGTAAAATCACAAACTTCTTTAAGTTTACAGACAAACATACACAAATAATATACATGGGAGGTAGATTTTTTTCTCAGACAGCAGCACACCAGGCACCCCCTATGGACCTTACAGAACTTGATATACGCAGGGGTATCAAAAAGTTTCCAGACAGACCAACAGCTGGCAGCACAAAGCTGCACAAAAGGCTTGTTCTGCTATCTGTTGGCGTGTCTGGAAACACTTGATACCCGCTCGTATATCAAAACAAAACAAAATTCAATAATAAAGTTGGAATAATTTTTCACGAATAGATAGGTGGTTTCATTAGTACATCATCATCGGGATCACGTAGATGATCCAGATGATCTGAATCTACTTAGAAGAATTTGTAAACTGGGAAAATGGTGGACACCCTGAGCAGTTACTTATTTTTAGTTATTTCCTATTACAGTGTTTGGAGACAATTCTCTTATACAATTTGGTTCATTGAAAAAAAATGTTAAAAACCAGCATCCACTGTTGATCTCTCCTTTTTTTTGTTTTCTCATTCCAATGATCGATGTGAATATTCACTAAAACTTTTGCGCAGTATTTATAGAACGCCTCCCATAGAGGGCTAGTGTTGAAACAGGAAATACACTGTGTTCCACCTGGTTTAATGTAACATATACATGTAATGTAACACGGGTAAAGTGGTGGCTCATGGTTAAGGTGTTGGACTACCAACCTGAAGATTGTAGGTTTGATTCCCAGCTCCACCAAGGCACCACAGCTGGGTCCCTGAGCGAGGCCCTTAACCCCCAATTGCTCAGCTGTATAAATAAGATAAATGTAAGTTGCTCCGGATAAGGATGTCTGCCAAATGCTGTGAATGTAAATATAACAACCCACCAGACACAAAGGATTCATTGATTACTTTAAGATCTATTGGCAGGAAAGCCTTTAAAAGTGGTTCACAGTGTTCCTGTAAATCACAGGACAGATTCGAACATTAATCCCAGGTGGCAGATTCAGATCTGTCTTTGTGAAGCATTTTAGGGTTTTTTAGATCACAAGGCCCAATTTTGCATGAAATAAGCAATGCCATCTGATAAAACTTCCCAGGCCAGTTGATCTATTGACAATGATCTAGTGATCCATTTGCCAACCCGAGTTTATTGATTTTGGCAACAGCAGATTTGATAGATCGAGGCAGCCGGTCAGGTCGGTCAGACAACTTGGTGACAAAAACCAGATCCAGGAAGCGAATAAGAACAAAACAACACTTCCTTTCAGACCGGTGTGGGCAATCTCAGTGCTGGAGGGCCGGTGTCCTGCAGAGTTTAGCTCCAACTTGCCTTAACACACTAACCTGTATGTTTCAAGCATACTTAGCAAGATCTTGATTATTTATTGGTTCGGGTGTGTTTGATTAGGGTTGCTGGACCCTCCAGGACTGAGATTGCCCACCCCTGCTTTAAGTCCTGGTCTCTGCATGCCTGAGATTCTTCTTCACCCCAACTTTACCCCAACGTGATATAAAACAGTTTACTGACCACACGGTGTAAATTTACACATTACACACAAAGTCAATTTATTATATGGCCACCAGGGAATTTTTTTAAACAAAGCATTCAAAAACACACTAAGCAATAAATCCCTCAATTCTTTACTTATTTCTGGTCTTACAAACGAATAAACTGCTTGATATTTACCCCAAGAGTTCAGTGTGAAGATGGCGATAAATCTTCAGATTGTCTGGAAAATGATTCTGCTCAGATTTAGTCACATTCGATTGAATGCACATTTGCTTAATGAGGCTCAAAATCGGTGCCTAATGTTACATGGAATTTGCTTCATCATTTACAGCATTTGGTAGACGCCCTTAACCAGAATGATTGAATTTTATTTATACAACTGAGCAACTGGGGGTTAAGGACCTGACTCAAGGGCGCAACAGTGGGTGGTGCTGGGAATCAAACCACAGTCTTCCCATTAGCAGTCCAACACCTTAACCACTGCGCTAAAGAAACAAAAACAAAACACACTGTCGGTCACAGATGTAACACACATTTATATTTGGACTTTAATGGCTGTGTATGTATTGTTAATGTACTGTATATGCCTATATATATATATATATATATATATATATATATATATACATACTATACATATACATATACATATATATATATATACACACACCAACACATATATATATACATATACACTACATATAGATATATATATATATATATATATATATATATACATATATATATATATATATACATATACTATATATATATACATGATATATATATATATACATACATAGATATATATACATATATATATAATACATATATATATATACATATATATATACATATATATATATATACACACACATGCACACATATATAGATATATATATATATATATATATATATACATACACGCACACACACACATATATATATACATATATATACACACCACACACACACATATATATATATATATATATATACATACATATACATTAGATACTGTATATATATATATATATATATATATATATACATACATATACATATATATACTGTATATATATACACACACACACCCCATGGATGTTGGTATACCCAGTTTTTTTTACCCCACAGGGTTTTTATTTGTATGCAGCTCAGTGGCAGATTAAGTAAAAAAAAAATCCCAGACATGCCTTTGTATATATATATTCAAACCAGCACCTTGTGACAAAATGCTTGATTCTGAAATCATGACATGATTGACCATCTCGGGACTCAAACACAGCAATCAGATATTTTATTACAAAGTTAATAAGCGAGGCCTACGTGACCTCCTGGAATGAATCGAGAGAACAGCCAGTAATCCAAAAAAACTATATAATACAATGATTATATTACCCTACATCATCATCAGATTCATAAGACATCATTTATAAGGGAATGTTAGATTCTATTTGCGGGGTCAAAGGTCAAAGTGTGCCATCCGTTCTGTGCGATTTAATGCTATAATTGTAAACCAGACAGTACAGTTTTATATCAAATGTACAATTATTTCCTTTACAGATTACAGAATCAAATGAAGGAATGAGCAGGATTTTGTGTGCAGAAGTATAACCGTCATTTCAACAACAAAAAAAAGAGTGAAGTGTTGAAAAAATGCAGTTATGGAATTTAACACTAAAGTATTTCTGTGTGTGTGTCTGTGTGTGTGCTCTTTGTGCGACCAATCAGCAAGTCCATCATCAATTACCCTAAATCACAATTAATAAACCATAATTACCCCGGAACACACATACATTGTTTTCAGACAGAAAAAAAACCCCCAAATCAACAACCAGGAAGTAAAATAAAGCGTCATTATGTAATGTACTAAACTGTTACCCTCGTTAGTAGCTAGCGGTGTAGCGGTGCAGCATAAATTTCTTAGTGTTCTAGTTGTCTTTTTAAAACGGAAATCGTTAGTAAAGTGCTGAGAAAACTAACTAACTAACTTTAACCTGACTAACTAATCATTTGCATAAAAAGCTCTGCCTTTTTTTCGCCTGGTCTGGCTTTGCACTACAGACGAAGCACCAAACGTCTAGTAATGCTAATAAAGTGGGTAGAGAAAAGAGAAGAAAAGGTAAAAAAGGACAGATGTGATATATAGTTAAGACAGATGTTTGCTCGCTTGTACCCTCTCAAGAAAAAAAAAAAAAAAACAGTACTACACCACCTACATGTTTCTATGTAAAGAATACACACGACCGTTATTTTATTAGAAACCTGTCTTTCCCCGATTCTTTGTGCAAATATTCGGTCAGCTGATCACCGAGGCAGCATGATCAGCTGACCGAATCACATCAGAATAACATGGTGGGTATCAGAAGGTTTGAGTTTATTATACAGTTTATATCAAATGGTCCTGAAAAAAACTGGGAAAAATAAAACTTTTGTCTGAAAACGTCTATTTGGTCACTGATCACTCGATACAGCCGCGGTGAGCAGAAAAGCATCTCAAACACATTGGAAATTAAGGAAGTCTAATGGCAGAGAATCACATCTGACGTCTGGGATCAGAAATCTAAGACTACAGACTGAAATTTGAATTTTTTTTTTTTGCTCATTAGTGTTTTTTTTTTTTGAATCTTCACCCATGCTGCTTTTGAAATTTGAAATAAGTGTCTGTTTTAAAGCGTGTGTGTACAGAAGTATCCTCGTTTGCACAGTGCGTCTAGTCAGAACGGACGTCGGCAGCGCTACGCCTCCCAGACAGAGGAACGCAAAAAGAACTCAAATGCGGTGGTATCGAAAAGTTTCCCTTTTGTGCAGCCTTGTGCTGCCATCTGTTGGCGTGTCTGTAAACTTTTTGATACCCCAAACGACACAAACTTCTTTGATACATTTGAAGTAATTTTTTTACGAATATGCAGGCGGTTCCATCATTGGGATCATGTAGATGGTCTAAATCTACTCAGAAGAATTAGTGATTTGAGAACATGGTCGAAACCCTGAGCATTTATTTATTTTTAGTTACTTTATGTTATAGTGTTTCGGGACATTGTGCGTCTTAAAAATGATCCTGTTCTCATTTAATTTGTCTCATTTAAAAAATCATAAATTTTAATGTAGCGATTTAGAGACTCCATACATCGTTTTTGAAAGATATCAGAGGTCTCAGATTTATCTGGACCTTTAACGGGACTTCAATTAAATCTTAAATTGTCTATGTTATTGGACCCTGTCCCCTGGTGGGGGTTAGTAGAGGTAATAAAAGGGACTGCACAGTCAGGACGAGAGCAGATCAGGAAACATTAAAGAAAAAGAAAAAAAAAAAAAAGGAGTGCAGGGCTACATTCAGTCCATCTTCTCTTTCTGGACCAGCTTAGGTGAGTCGACAAATTCCTTCCCGTTGAAGAGCATGACGGCAGCTGTGAGGGCGCAGGCCGTGCCCCAGAACACCATGTACGCCAGTGTCTCTGTCCACGTGTCACCTGAGGGCCGAGAGAGGCGGTACAGTCAGACGCTCATCTCTTTTACAGATAAATGTTCTCGATGGTACAAGTAGACTTACCAGCCATCAACAGGCACAGGATGCACATAGAGAAAGCCACCAGCATGATAACGGGTAACTACAGGAAGAAAAAAAAAAAACAAAACAAAACACACCGTTGGTCATAATTACAACTTTAACACACTTTATATTACACAGCTTTTTAAATAAATTTTTAGTGGCAGTGGCAGGTTGGTGGTGCTAGGAATCCAACCCCGATCTTCCAATTAGCAGTCAAAACCTTAACCACTACACCACCACCTCCACTAGTTCTTCTTAACCAGAGGTGTAATGTAATAAAATAATAATATTTCCTTACAGAGCGTAAGTATCTTTACGTTTTTTGATATTTCTGTCAACTTTTACTTTTATTTCCTTAATAAAATTTTACTCGGCTACATAAAATTTAGTAAGCCTAGACTTACTAGAAAAATAGAAGATCTGGTGAATCAATAACCAGGACGTAAAATAAAGCGTCATCATGTAGCGTAATAAATTGTAACCCTTGTTAGTAGCGGCGTGGCTCATGCAGCATCGTGCAAATCGTAAGTGCTGAGAGAACTAACTAATTAACTGGGGGATGTAGTCAAGGTAGTCAAGGTGTTGGACCGATACCAGAAAGACCAGGGTTCGATTTCCAGCACCAACAAGCTACCACTGCTGGGCCCCTGAGCAAGGCCCTTAACCCGCAGTTGCTCAGTTGTAAAAAAGAGATAAATATAAGTCGCTCTGTTTAAGGGCGTCTGCCAAACGCTGTAAATGTAAATGTAATTAACTAACGTTAACTCTGCTAAGTAGAAGGTCGATTAGTTAGATAGATTATTTACTCTTTACATTTACGGCATTTGACGGATGCCCTTATCCGGAGCGACTTACATTTATCTCTTTATGTCTTCTGTACATTACAACACAAATTGAATAACATTTTTAAAAATGTAAGAAAACAAAATGTCCTATAAAAAAAAACACAAGTCAATGGGAGGAGACTCAGAAATCAAGGGGCGGAGACTCAAGAGACTATAATAAATAAAATACTGACCGTAAGGAATTTCCAGTCTTTCTGCACTTGAAGTGGTGTCAAGCTCTCCGTCTCGTCCACCGCGTAGTTGCCGAGGAAGAGGTCGATAGAGTCCTAACACACAAACGCACAAAAACATTATTATCAGGCAGTAAGTTGACGCCTTGTCCTCGTTAACAAACGACATGAAAAAAAAAATGGTGGTGGTGCCGTACTTGTCTGAATCCGTCGGAGAAATTGTTTTTATAGTAACGAATCATGGAATTCCAGCCGTCCATGAGCAAACCCCAGTGAGTCCTTTTCCCGGTTCTGAGACATAAAAAAATTATAAAAGAGTTTAGTGAAATGAAAAGAAACCTGTTGAATTCTCACATCTGATTGGTTCAATGCCAATGAATGCCTAATCTGTGATTCGTGCCAAGCCACTCATCATCTTTTTTCTTGAAAGGCCTCCAACTCACTTTTTCTCGAACTCAATCGCACATTTCTGCTTCAGTGGCTGCCTGATACTTAGCTAAAGGACTATTTATACTGCCTCTAGTGGATGCTTAAAAAATCGCTAGCTCACATTCTATAGCTCATTACATAATAACAAAGACAAACAACTGTGTAACTGTTTATTTGGCATTTCTAAATGTCAGAAAAGTTTCCAAAAGGGAGGATGTTGCACATTTTAGGACATAATGTTGGTTTATCAACAGAAACTTGTAGAAAATAATCATTAAAGCACTTCCTGATAAGTTGTTCATCTCTTACACCACAATGATCACAACAGCACAACCCCAAAATAGGTGGTTTCTTTCTTACACATCACATATACACACCTGGTAAAGTCGGTCTTTAGCGCTCCGGTGCCTGCATACTGTTTAGCACATGCGTTAGCGTTGTCAGCCCAGGCTACAAGACAGAGGGAACCAAAGTTAGATGTACGATGTGCAGGTTCATCATCATGTACATTTACTGTCCTTTCTGACTTTGTTCCTGAAGCGTCCAACATGATCCGTCCCTCTGATGTGCTTTTTCCTAATCCTGTCCAATCTTACCACTCCCAACAGCTTCAGCTCTGCCTTCTCCAACTATTCAGCTGTCTCTTCATCACTGTCTTCTACACCTTCCCCTTAATTCCCATTGATATTCTTCTATCACACATCACTCCTGACACATTTCTCCACCCACCCTGCACTCACTCCTTCACCTCTTTTTCACACTCTCAATTACTCTGGACTGTTTACCCCAAGTACTGACTCCCGTACCTTCTATACCTCTTCACTCTGTAATCCCACCGTTCCACTTTTCTCTCTCTTCCCTCCATTTACACACATTTATTCTATCTTGCTACTTTCATATTCCTTTTCTTTTCAGTGGAAACCTCCACCTCTCCAGGTTGTTCATCACCTGCTTCCTGCTCTCACTACGAATCACAATATCATCTACAAACATCATTGTGCAAGAGGATTCCTGTCTGACATCCTTTTTCAACCGGTTCATTACTACTGCAAACAAGAAGGGGCCCAGAGCCGATCCCTGATGCAGTCCCACCCCCACTTTAAACTCCTCTGTCTGACCTACTGCACATCTCACCACCGTAGTGAATTTCGACTTTATTCTCGTCGAATTACGACTTTATTCCCTCGGCGGATTACGACTTCATTCTCGTTCTCGCGGCGGATTACGACTTTCTTCTCAAAGTATTATGACTTCATTCTTAAAGTATTTCGACTTCCTTCTCAAAGTATTTCGACTTTCTTCTCGAAGTATTTCGACTTCCTTCTCGAAGTATTTCGACTTCCTTCTCGAAGTATTTCAACTTCCTTCTTGAAGTATTTCGACTTCCCTTCTTAAAGTATTTCGACTTCCTTCTCGAAGTATTTCGCCTTTTTTTTTTTTTTTTTTTATCAAAAACGTTTTTATTAATGAATCAATAACTTTTTTAAGTGTCACTAAAGCTCAATCATTTCATTATTATCAAGAATAACATCGGTTTAAATGCAGCGTCATTGAGTTGTTAAAGAAACGTAAGGTATAAACACCATTCTTGTAGATCTTCTCGAAATCAGCTTGTTCTTCAATCTTCTGGCCGGCATTAAGGACTCCCATCCTCTAAAACAAAAGGAATCGGTCAGAATCCACCAGAAACAAGCACATCTAATAAAGTCATTTTATTTATTCATATTTACATGATTTTTTTAAACGTGTATTCAACTGAAAATTGTTTGTGTCTACAAACATTCTGCTCCTGTCCATATTTATAACTTTTTTATATTTTTTATTTCTTTTTTTATATTTTAACCTTGAATTAAACAGATGTTATTTTTCAAGACTATTTTTCTAGTCACTAGAAACATTTAGTACATTTAGGGAAGCTAATCAGGTTATTTGGATGAAGTAAATCGAAAAAGTGTTTTGCTTCTTTACTTTGTCTATTTGCATGTTATTTACACAGCAGACTCTGCTGTGGCCCATCTCTGACCTGAAGCTGACTCTGTAGGGACCGCCTGGCTAAAAGGCTCTGAATCACGTTGGTACGATCCAGACAGTCCATGCAGTTACTGCGGAAGGTTCCGGTCTGCTCCTGCACCACCTTCCTGTCCGAGTTCAGCATGAAGTACCTGCAGAGTCGTGTCAGATTTTTAATGAGCGACGACGCTGATTTAATGCACAAATAAAAAAAACCCCCAAAACAGAACAGAGATCTACCCGAACTCGTCCTGCATCTCAGCCACGGCGTCCACCAGAATCTGCAGGCGATGCCATCTCATCTTACTGCACTCCTTATGGAAATCAAATGCTATGTACCTGCAAGGGGGGTGGAGGGGGGTGGGGGCAATTAGGAGCGCTAGATCACAGGTTTTAAACCATACACTCCAAAAACCACAGAGAGAGAGAGAGAGAGAGAGAGGGAGAAGGAAAAGGGTGAGAGAGAAAGAAAGAAAGAAAGAAAGGGAAAGAGGGATAAAGAGAGACAGAGGGGAGAGAGAGAGAAAGAGAGAGAAAGTGAGAGAGACAAGGAGAGGAAAAAAAGAGAGTGAGAGAGACAGGGACACAGAGAGAGAGACAGAGAGAGAGAAAGAAAGAGAGAGATAGAGATTGTTCTTACTTGATAGTTCCATTATCACTGTTGTTCGCCAGTTTGGCAAATGCCTGCTCCAGTGGCAGCTCGGAACCCTTCTGATTCACCTACAGGATAAAAATGACTGCCTTAAACATAAAAAACACACAGACTTTTGTGGATGATTTATTTCTATTTTTAAGGCAGAAGTTTACCAGGTTCAGAATGACTTGCTTCCCGTAAATAAGAACCTGCGAGTCAAAATGTCTCTTAAATCCATCGAGCTGAAAGGAGATCAAAGAAATGAAGGTTAATGAATAAAGACGTATTGAAGGCAGCGTGAGTAAACTTTCATCCAGCAGAGGGCGCTGTGGATCTGAGCTAGAGAGACAAAGCAGTTTTCTGTTTGATTGACAGAGGGATCGTCTCTTTAACAAGTGTTTTGGACAGGATATAAAAATATTTACAGAAAAATGTCTTAAACTATCATTTGGGTGCGATGATGCAGAATTATTATTATTATTATTATTTATGTTCTCTATAATCGAAACAAGCCTCGTTCCTTTTGACGCAGTAGCTATGGCTGTGGTAGCTCAAACGATTCATGTTCTGGGTTGTTGCCATTAGGATTGGTGTTCAAGTCATGGCTGACCCTGCGCTCTGACCCCGACGTTCTATGCTGGGGTAACAGAAGAGAGGATTTTTTACTGTTCCTTAACCAATAAGTGACTAATGAAGACTAAATCCGGTGTTAACATTGCACAATTGTTAATAGTCGTTTGCGATTGTTGTTTGTCAGACTGTTACCAACGGGATTTCCGTGTCACACTGTAGGATCTCGGCTGTCATACACCAAACAGTACGACAGTCAGACACCAAAATCTGCGCACTTGCGCTAAACGGTAGCTAACAGCAAACACAAACGATCTGTAGCGGTCATTTTGTTCATGACATAACTTAAGTTTCTCGTGTTGCTGTTCTGTCCATCTGACTCGTTTCTACATTTAAGTTTGCTAATCGCGTCATCAGGTTCGGTTCTCCGATTGGTTATCGTAGGAGATGTCAGCCTGCAGGAAAAGAGTCTGGAATCTACTGATGCTGCCAGAATTTCATCGCAAGTTAAAATCTGATCTCATTGGCTAATAATCGTCTGTCGGTGAACATGTCAAACTAGCGAACAGATTTTAGAGTCGAATTATAGGAATCTTTGGGATTTACTGGTAAATACCAACAATACTAAACATTACGTCAGTATATAAACGACTGTAACACTAATAACCTGTTCATTATCAGGCAGAGATGTTAATAAATGGAACGATAACATTTAAATTTAAACCTTGGCGTACAACTAAACACCTTCTGACCAATCAGAACAGAGAGCTGAACGATGCTGTGGAATAAACGGAAAAATATAATGCTGAAAGTGTGATTTTCATTGTGGTATTTTGTAGTAAATCCCCTGCACCCGTGAAAAATGAGGTTATTTCCCAACAAGACGGGACTTTTACAGACACTAGAACCTTTTTTTTTTTTTTTTTTTTTTAAAACAGCTGAAACTTGTTTAAGTTTTTACGTTTTATTGGGATTTTATCGGCTTTTCAAATGGATTGTTAATTATGAGAGTTTTTGTGCCAAAAAAAAAAAAAAAAATACGATCATGAGAATAAAGTTGAAATACTTGTCGTAATTCCGGACTAAAGTGGTAGCTGTATGTAAATCCGCGAATGCTGATTGGCTGCCGTGCGAGTTACCGTGCACCTTTTTTTTTCCATCAGAGAAGAAAAAGGCTTTTATTACTCATATTTCCAGATAAACAGATTAAAGGACTTTGTAACGAGAGGATTTGGTTAAGTCTGACTTTAGGTTAGGATGAAGTTTCCCGCAGAACCGTTGCAGTGTCCGTTCACTAATAATACCCAAAATGAAGCGCCAAATGATTTCCTTTGCTATAAATCGAAAATTTAATCAAATCCCCACACATCCAATTTATACATCAATTCTGTGATTTCTTTTTTCCCTTTAACATAATCTTGAATTGATGAAATTTTATAGTCGTAATTTCGACTTTATTCTCGTAATCTCATCTTTATCCTCGTAATTTTGACTTTATTGTCGTAATTTTAAATTTTCTTAGAATTTGTACATTGAGAATGTAAAGAAAGAAAGAAAAGAAAAAAACAGCGAGACAGAGCGAGGAAGAAAGAGAGAGAGAGAGAAAGAACGAAAGGTCTTACATGATTGGTGGTGCTGCTGATCTGAGGTTTGGGTTTGTACTTCAGGTTTGGTCTCTGAGACCAGAAGAAAGGCATCGAGCCTCGAGTCTGTTACAGGAGACACAGGAAGAGAGAATGAGAGGTGAAGTAAAGCATTTAAACACACTCACACACACACTCACTTTTTTTTTTAATGGTTTATCAGCATGCAGGTCTCTGTGTGCGCTGTTAATCTAAAAAACATTAACACAGCATAAAAAGCCTGCGATTCGCTTTGCAGCTGGTCGACTTCAGAATCGACCAATCAGAAAGGAGAAGACAAAAGCACTTTGCTTTATCCTGAAGCTTTTTTTTTGCCCTGAAACAAATCCATGTGAATGATTAAAAGGATTCAGAAAAGGCTTTTAAATATCATTCAAGTTTTTAGGTCGAACAAATGAACTCATTAGTGATTTCGGTTGTTTCCTCCAGGCGGCACTCAGTGATGCCGTGTCTCTGACGTCATCCTCTAGTTCGTGAAAAACCTTTTCTCCCATCCCAGTTAAATGACCCTCAATGATCCCTTTTTAATTCCTGCAGGATCTCACTGACCTGAACGAAAGAGGCTCTGCTGTTATTGTACTGCACAATCTGTTCCGTTTCCACAAAGTTAGCCGCGTGACCTTCTGAATCGATCCCTGAAACAAACAGGTATGGGGTCATGACCTCTGTCAAACCACTGCACGACGCCGCTCATGTCCTAAAGACTTCCTACCTCGGACGTAGTAGCGCACGCCGGCTCGGAAGCAGCTCCTCCTGGAGATGAGGATCCACTCGAATATCTTGCCGTTGATGCAGCAGGACTTCATGACTATAACTGTGGAGCAGATTTAAGGCTAAACACAATTTAAACAAGCTACGATCTTACACACACACACACACACACACACACACACACACACACACACAGGAGTCTGACTGACATTAAAGATGATGGTTTTCGCCACTGAAGGATACAGCCGTGGATGATGGGAAAGATGAACTTGTTGAGCTGAAAAGCACAGAAATGAAGACAAATCATGGAGTTTAGAATGTTAGAAAAATTATCTCGAGAATGAGCTCTAAACATCTGCTGAAACATTTGTCCCATCTCAGAGAAAACTGACCTGGTCATTTATCCCATTATTTTTATTTAACTGAGTAGTTGAGAGTTAAGGGCCTTGCTCAGGGGGCCCCGGTATTGGCAGCTCGGTGGTGCTGGGATTTGAACCCATCTATCTTTTGATCAGCAGTTCAACACCTTAGCCAGTAAGCTACCACTTTAACAGAGCTGGACTTCTACAGCAGCCTATACTGGCTAATAAGAAGGGCATCTGACTGACATATAAAGCAACCAATCACAGTTCAGCGTCTGGTTAAAGGGCGGAAATTGAAAAGTGTCATCAAATCGTTCAATTGAAGTAGACATGCAATTAATAAGTCTGTATAATAAACTTCATAAAAATCGTTTTGAAAACTCCATCGTTTACCATGGTGGTCCCCACACTACAGCCCGAGGGCCGGATACGCCCTGCCCCCACATTTGACTGGCCTTCTCAACAATATCAGAAAAATATTTTGGAAGTGTAATTTTAAATCTGTGTTTTACTCTGTTTATATCTGTATTTGACTATAATGGTTGCCTTTCAAACTAAAATCCCTCTTAGTTATTAAAGTAGCCTAATTATTTGTTCGATTCAACAACAACAGACCTCTAAATTCAACATGACATTCCTTAGTGATGAGCAGGTGATGCTACACATCAAGCAGAGGTGACAAAATGACCAAATAGTTGGGAAACAGAAAAGTTCATCCAGACTGTCTGTACGCTCAGAACAAAATAATCAACCGATCTCTATAGTAATTCTGAGAGTCACTCCGATCCATATCAGTTTCTGTTACAGACCGACCCGCCCACTATTTTCTCATGGAAAAAAAAACAAAAACGTTTGGGGACCCCTACATGAAATTACCACCACAGTTATAAATACGACAGCGTTCTTTTTTCTATCAGGGGAGTAGAGCATCACGAAAAATTGTTTTCAGGAGGACTGCTAATAAATACATGCCACACAAGTTTCACAGGAATCCTGTCAACCCTTTGTGTGTGTGTGGTGTGTGTGACATCTAAGGCTGAGACTTCTCTCCTTCATCAGCACTGTCCTTGAGGTTTATGTTCCATCCCGTAACCTGCGACTGGTTAAGGACTGATGCCCAGAAGTGCTGATCCAGCGAGGAAGGAGATTTCCTTTCTTCTAAGTGCTGAAATTAACATCTAACCTTCGAGTCCGATATCAGAATCTGTCACTAGATTAAAAAAAAAGGAGGTTAAAGACTCTCCCTCTCACAAAATGTCTGGCATTTGATAGATGGCTTTTCTGATGTATTAGGAAGTGGTAGCTCAGTTGTTGGACTGCTGATCAGAAAGCACCACCAAGCTTTTACAGTTGGGCCCCTGATCAAGGCCCTTAACCTGTAACTGCTTACTTGGATAAATAGGATGCCAGTAATGTAAATGTAAATCATTTTCAGCTATTTCCTTGGTTGTAAGTCACTTTGATAAAAGCCTCTATTTAAATAAATAAATAAATAAATAAATAATTCTGGGCCATTTTTGGGAAGTTTTAATATAAATTTTGCCCAATTTGGAAACAGTGGAAAGACACTTCCTGTTTTTAACTAAAGCTTTGGTATGAATTGAATAAAACCAGCTGATATCCGAGGTCACTGAGGTTGTCATGTGAGGAAGCCCGTGGTTTATCCATTTTAAGTGACCTTCGGTGTTTAGGAATGTCCATGAAAGCAGTTAGTTTCTGTTAGCACCTACATTACATCAGCTATAAAGCAGCAGTCACTCTCATCACTTCTCCATACAAAAACAACAAACCTTTTGGGTGAAAATTAGAGCCCAACCGATATGTTTTTTTTCCCCATGAGTCGATACCAATACTGATATTGAGAAGTAAAAAAAAATCCGATAACGATAAATTGTCTTATATTTTTTTTGTGTATATATTATAGTAAAGATTGGTATTGTATATAAAATACTGTATATTTTTAACATTGATTATTTTATTTATTAATTTAACATTGAACATTTAACTTAAATGTAGTGATCAAACACTTATAATGATGTGACAAATCTACTGCATATGTAATAAAAACAGGGTATTTATCAATTTAACAATAAACTTTATCGTCCAAAATGTCATCAGTGCACTAAACAGCACATTTCGGTTCACTTGTTATAAATATAACTTAGGTGCGCTGAGATGTTTTTTGTTTATGCATCAAAAATGACAAATTGACTGGAATTCCACCCTATACAGTAAATTCTGTGTTTATGACTGGTTCCTTGATTAAGTCTAAACTAAACTAAATTTTAAATGTACTTTACTACACGTTGTCTTAAAAATAACTTGGTAACTTGGTGGTGCTGGGAACCCAATCCACAATCCTCCAGTTGGCACGCCAACACATTAACCACCAAGCTACCACTTCTGCAAATAAAAGGATCCCTAATTAATTATTTTTTCTGCTTTTATGTTATCATTAAGTGTTTTATAAAAAATCAAGTATTTAAATTGAAAAAAAAGATTTTTTTTGCTGATTTTTATTTTAGTTTTGTTTCCTAAACTCGTCTAGAATTTCCACCCCTGCTTAAGAAGCATGAACAATATTCCCACCACTATAACCCCCTCCTTCAGATCAGCACCTGCCTAATGATCCGGTTAAAGCTGTTTAATGTGTGAGTTGTGAAGCGGTACCTCAGGCTGGGCAGCGAAATCTCTTAACAGGTTTCCATTCCACACAAACCTCTGATCAGCCTGCGAAAGAAAAGTACATACAGGAGAGTGAAGACATTTCCTGGGTGTTGTGTAATAACATAAGCATGAGTCCAGAAAGATACGGCTTAAGCTGGAGGAGCCTGCGAGGGGTCGTGAAGCAAGCAACAGAGGAGGATAGTGGGAGGTAGACTTAGAGATGGTGGTGTAGAAATAGTAGAAGTGGTTTTGGGGTAAAACAATGTGGATAACCACAAATACCTACAGATTCATTTACATTGCTAGACTTTGGCAGACACCTTTTTCCAAAGCGACTCACAATTATGACATTTTTTAATCCAACTGAGCGGTTAAGGGTTAGAGGGCCTTGCTCAGGGGCCCAAGAGGGGCAGCTCGATGGTTCAGGGGATCTTCGGATTTTTAAACAATTCTGGACTACAGTTGGCAATAAGGGTATTTGATTGACATGTAAGGAAACCAATCACAGCGGAGTATGTTGAAGCAGACGGCGTGCACCCGTCAATGGTTGAAAGACTTTTTAAATTATTTGGAAAATCTGGAGTTTAGCTGATCCTCGTGAGCGCTCATTGTTACAGTAGGTAACCCATCTAGTGACTCTGTTTTTCGTGATGAAGGTAGAGCGTCATGAGAACTTTGTTTCCAAGGAAATCCGGTAGAATTCAACCAATCAAATGACCACACTGAGATTTACTTAATTTGTCTGTTTCTACTTGCTAACTTTCTATATAATATAGTTTGTGTCGGTGCTGCTACGATTAATTTTTGCATTAAAAACAAAGAAACCGTGACAAGAGAGACACAAACGTCAGCCAATAAGAACAAGCGAGTGTTGGCAATTACAAAGGTCAGACGTTTCTTGGAGTTGGCCACCAGGTTTGCACACGTCTTAGGAGGGATTTTGTCCCACTCCTCTTTGCAGATCCTCTCCAACTCATTAAGGTTTCAAGGCTGATGTTTGGCAACCCGAACCTTCAGCTCCCTCCAAAGAATTTTTAATAGGATTGAGGTCTGGAGACTGGAGACTGGCCAGGACCTTAAATGTGCTTCTTCTTGAGCCGCTCCTTTGTTGTCTTCACTGTGTGTTTTGGGTCATTGTCATGTTGGAAAACCGACCGACGACCTTCCATAAGAGAAGGAGGTTCCCATCCAAGATTTGACAGCTTATGGCCCCGTCCATCGTCCCTTTAATGCAGTCCCCTTAGCACCAACCAACACCCCCCACCCCCCCCAATGCCTAATGTTTTCACCTTTATGTTTGAAAGTAGGGATGGTGTACTTGGGCCCAAAGGAGGCATGGAGAGTTGAGTTAATGGCAAAAGCTCAATTTTGGTCTTATTTGACCACAAAACTTTCACCCAGTTCTTTTCTTGGCAAACTTCAGACAGGCCTGAACATGTGCTTTCTTGAGCAGGGGGACATTCCCAGTCCACGTTTTGGACATTTCAGTCCTTCACGGCGTAGAGCGTTACCAATTGTTTTCTTGGTGACTATGGTCCAAGCTTCCTTAAGATTATTGACAAGATCCTCTCGTGTAGGTCTGGGCTGATTCCTCACTGTTCTCATGGTTATTGATACTCTACGAGGTGAGATCTTGCATGAAGCGCCAGACCCGGTAGATTGACAGTTATTTGGTATTTTGTACTTATAACGCACTAAGTGTTGTCACTTTCTCACCAAGCTGCATGGCGATAGTCTTGTCCCTGACATCCTTGGACAGCTCTTTGGTTTTGGTCATATTGGAGAGTTTGGAATCTGATTAACTGATTGCCTCTGTGGACGGGTGTCTTTTATACAGGTAACAAGCTGAGATTAGGAGCACTGCCTTTAAGAGAGTCCCGTTAAGAAAATCCCTTTAAGAGAGTCCCTTCAAGAATGTTCTCCTAATCTCAGTTTGTTATCTGTATCAAAGACACCCAAAATTATGTTAAATTTATTTATATCTTTTTTTTTTTTTATTGTTTTTTTTTTTTTTTTTGGTTTTTGTTTTTAGTTGTTTTTTTTTCAGTTTCTCTTCTTACTGTTAAAATAAACCTACCATTAAAATTATTAACTGATCATTTCTGTGTCAGTGGGCAAATGTAATATAAATGTGTGTTTAACTAGACAATCTAACGTACACACAGGTTTATTAACGTGCGTATTATATAAGGTGGTTGTTTATATGGTCACATATCCTCTCTCGCGCACACACATATATTTGTGTGTATAAATGTATATACACACATTGTAAATACACGATATACATATACAATGAGAAATGTGTGTGTGCTAATGTAATGTGTGTGTGTGCTTGAGTCCGGTAACGTACACCAGGTTTAGGTTAATAAATTTCAGAGAATGGTTCATCAAAAAGATCAATACTGTCCATTAAGATAATTAACCGCATCTGCAACCTGTTGGTGTGTGTGTGTGTGTGTGGGTCTGTGTGTGTGTGTGTGTGTGTGATTACCCCTTGCTGTGCTCAGTGGTGGAGTGTTGTCAGTTCTGCGCTTTGTAATTATTATTATTATTATTATATTAACTATCATACTGTCAATGTAAATGTTACACTAATGAGTGCATTAAACTCAGGAAACCATTGCTATCTGTGTGTGTGTGTGTGTGTGTGTGTGTGTGTGTGTGTCTCACTCTCTCGAGCAAGCTCATCTCCTGAAAGTCGGGGCTGGTGTTGGCGAGGCGCTGCTGTGTGTGTGTCAGGTCATAGTTGGTGCAGAAGTAGAAGCCGTCTGTGTTCAGGACGTTGTTGATCATGGACAGGAACGTCTTGTTGTCCTGCATCTGGACGGAAGACACACAGAAGTTTGGTTCTTTTTGCAGGTTTACAAGAACACGGTTCAGATAAAACCCCTTAATTATACAGTGAGGCCGGTTTGAAGATAATTTAAAAATAGAGTTATTAAAGGGACTGCATAAAAATACATGACCTTTTAACTACACCAGCCTCATGGATCCAAAGCGTGACTAAATTATTAAGCATGTCTGGGTTGACTGTGGTGTCACAGGGGGGATTTGTGTCTGGAGAATTAATAATTGATTAATAATAAATCAATAAAAAAATGTGCTCAGTTGTATAAAATGAGACATCATCATCATCATTTTATTTTTATCCTCACAGACTTTTGATATTTCTCCAAAAGCGAGTGCATGATTTCTTAAACCGAGTCACCACGTAGAACCGATTCTGAAGCAGAGAGACACTCGGTCATGTCAGCATGTGAATAATTCAGTGGTAAAGCTGGTGGTTTCAGCACCTGGGTTTCTGTAAGGTGTAACATGGTCTTTTTGTAGGGTATGAGGTCGAACTCTATGGCCTTCCACACCATGTGACCAAACAGATCGCCTACTTTCTTCTTCTTGGTGATGACGATGAGGTACATCCCTGCAAACACAAAGCCAGATACGGGTGTGTCGACACAGTTTAAAACCGTTAGCTTAATATTTTACTTAATAATTTACTCAATAAAATTAGTCATTAGTTCTAAGTTCGGGCGAGCAACATTTTTATTTAGTGAGAAACGGCAATAAATCCAATACAACTTTGTTACTCATTATTATATCGTTCTAATGAATTCCCCAACAATTAATCAATTATATTACATTATATTGCTATTATTATATGATTATTTTCTGGCCAGGACATCATTTTACAATAACAAAATCTGTTAATTCCCATCTTAAATTTTACTTGATCCTTATTTTTTCCAAGCTACAGCTTAATTTTGTCTATGAGACTTTTTGGAATCTAGGAAAAAGACGTCTCTCTCTTACTGTATCCCAACCTTATCCTTATCTCCATTAGTGTCCAACATTACTGTTTAGTGTTTTCCATTTCCAATTTTTCTACATTTTTCAATCAATTCTCCTTCAGTTAACTTCTATGACCTATTTCTTTCTGCATATTGTAGCAGTAAATATCGATTGTTTATTACTAGATATCGATCTTTAGTACTAGATGTCGATCTTTAGTACTAGATGTCGATGCTTAATGCTAGGTATCATTCGTTAGTGCTAGCTATAGATCGTTAATGCTAGATATCGTGTTCTTTAGCGCTAGATTTGATCGTTTAATCAGGGTGCTCAAATGGTTAAGGTTGCTGAGTAGTTTATCTGAAGACAGAAACACCATGGGTTCAAGAAGCCCCCACCTTCGGCAAGTCAACCACTGTTGGGTCCTTGAGCAAGACCCTTAACCCCTCCTGCTCCAGGGGCGCTGTATCATAGCTGACCCTGCACCTATGACCCCCAACTTACTAAGATGGGATATGCGAAAATGCATTTCATTGGCTCTGTACACGTACCTTGCACAATGAATTGAATATACTTATATATACTAATCTAGATATCGTTCTATATGCTAATAGATAGTTCTTTAGCAATGCTCGATATTGATCTTTAATGCTAAATCTTATGCTAGATATCGATCATTAATGCTAGATGTCAATTGTTAAGTAATTAGATTTAATATATCGTTAATAGTAGATATTAGACTTAGCACTAGATATCGATCCTTACTACTAGATATCGATTGTTAATACGAGATACGATTGTTAATACTAGATATCAATTGTTAATACTAGATATCAATTGTTGACACTAGATATCGATTAGTAATACTAGATATCTATCCTTACCATTAGATATCAACTGTTAATACTAGATATCAATACTTACTACTAGATATCAATCGGAAATAGTAGATATTGATTGTTAATACATGTTTCTCTGTTTTTCTCAAGGTTTTTGTCCCAAAATCTGTGTTGTTAATAATTATTAATAGTAGTAGACAATAAATTACCTAATTGACTACAGTTGAATACTCAATTGTGTGATCTGTTGGCATCTCTTGAAACGTTTTGATTTTGGATCTTTTATGATAAATGATCTTAAATTCCATTTTGTGCTGTTTTCTGATTTTCCGTTTTCCATCAAACAACAGTTTAACAGACAAAAAAAAAAAGTCATGAAAAAATTCAAGCAAATACTAATGCTACATTTAAATATACAGCATCGCGTATTGACTTTTGTCGACTAGGCGTAGGTGTGTCTTTATGCAAATACGGCGTGCAGGGGGAGACCCCAATGTGAGCAAATATCGTACACAAAACACCAACAGAATTAATTTTAGCAGGATTTGCTCTCCAAAGCAAAATGCTAATGCATGCATCACCCACTAATAAAGGTTATCACTATGGTAACCAGTAGTAAAAATGCATAGGTGAATCCATAATCCAGCATCTGAAGATTTGTATAGCGATAAAAATCGCTCTCTACATGTGAAATTAGCTTACAGCTGTTTATTTACAGCCCTCTGCCACATTCATGAGCTCACGGACACCCACGATTGGCTCATGTCGGTGTGACTGACAGGGAGACGGGTATAATATTCCTCACTTCCTGTCGGTCCAGACAGTGTAGTCAGATTAGTGACGGATTCGTTGCAATTGCTTTCGAAACTGCGGCGAAGGTATTTCTGGAGCAAGCTATCTATTTTGCAATCATCCGTGTGTGTGTGTGTGTGGTGTGTGTGCATGGTATTTTCTTATAGTGGGGACCAAATGTCATCAAAAAATTATCCAAAAAATGTTTAAAAAGAGAAAAACAAACAGATGTGCGTGTGCAGGTGTTTAAGCCAGTGTGGGTTAAAAGTGGTGCAAATTACTGTGATCAGTCTTTAAGTACTGTAGAACCTCTATAAGCACAATGCATCTCCTAAACAACACTTCATGAATAATTGATAAGTAAATATTATGAATGAATAATCCATCCATCCATCCGATCCATCCATCCGTTCCATCCATCCGATCCATCCATCCGATCCATCCATCCGTTCCATCCATCCGATCCATCCCTCATCCGATCCATCCATCCGATCCATCCATCCGATCACTCAAATACTCAATCCTATCTATCCATCCATCCAATCACTCAATCTATCCATTCATCCCAATCACTCAATGTATCCATCCATTTATCCAATCACTCTCATCATGTATCCATTTTCATCCATCACTCAATTACTCAATCTATCCATCCAATCACTCATTACTAATCAACTCAATCTTTTCCATCCATCACCCATCACCACTCAATCTTTCCATCCAATCACTCAATCTATCCATCCATCCAGTCACTCAATCTTTCCATCCAATCACTCAATCTTTCCATCCAATCACTCAATCTTTTCCATCAATCACTCAATCTTATCTGATCCATCCATCCATCCCTCCATGAAGCGTGCAGGACAGAAAGTCTTGTTAATTGAAAAAAATTATTAAAAAAAAAAAAAAAAAAAAAAAAAAAATTAAATATATATTAATATATATATATATATAACCAAACCAAACCCAACAACACAATCTAATATTTCCCCCTCATACCAGACAACGAAAAGTGCTAATTTCTCCTGGTTTTATAAAAGCAGAACCTACCAGCCGTAAGGCGAATCGTTCCCATGATGCCACAGATGGGCCTGGTGATGCCTGATGGCGGGATGTTCATCACACCTTTAACAAGAGAAACAGTATTTAAAATGTGTCTGACCATGTGTACTTGCCCGAGTATGACAAACTACAGACATTAACATTAGGACAGGAATAAAACCCTGGCAGGGGGTGGAGGGGTGGGGTTTGATCGTGCGTTGTCTGTAATTGGATACTTCTTAATTAGGTGCTAAATTTGAATTTGGTGGTCTCAACCATTGAAAAAGTACATCCTATATAGTATGACTACCATTAGTATAAATGAATTTCAGACGTACTAATTACTACTACGTACTAAAGCATTCAGTTGAGTTTAAATAGTATCTGTGAATTAAGAGTCCCCAACTAAGCAAGCCAGAGGTGACAGCGGCAAGGAACCAAAACTCCATCGGTGACAAAATAGAGAACAAAAACCTTGGAAGAAACCAGGCTCAGTCAGGGGGGGTCAGGTCTCCTCTGACCAGACAAACCAGCAGGTTATTGCAGCTAAATTAGATTCTGAGAAGATTTTAGGAATTAAACCCAGGCACATTGTGCATTCTATCCATTTATGGTTACATTTATAGTAGCGACAGTGGTTAAGGTTTTGAACTGCTAATTGGAAAATCGGGGTTCGATTCCCGGCACCACCAAGTTACAACCGCTTAACCCCTAACTGCTCATTTGTATAATAGAGATAAACGTAAGATAAGGACGTCTGCCAAATGCCACAAATGTAAATTTAAAATAAAATGATATCATTAGTTAAAAACAACAAAAAAAAACCCCCAAACAATTACAGTTCTGACACAAGAAACTCAACAATAACACAACAAATAACGTAATCCTGATTTGGTCTGGAGAATGAATCATAACCAATCAGAATCGAGAATCTTTTTAAACAGCCAATTAAATTATGTTTCGATTTCTGGCATTTTAGAGACGCCCTTGTCCAAAGTGACATTCTTTTTTTTTATCCAACTGAGCAGTTGAGGGTTAAGGGGCCTTGCTCAGGGGCCCAGACGTCGCAGGTTAGTGATGCTGTGAATTGATCGCATGATTTCATAATCCACTTAATAATCGATCATTTAAAGGTGACAGGTTAACACTTTGATTTTATTCTCTAACGAAACCCAAAAACGAGAGTAAAAGGGTCCGAGTGTTTTTATTACCAAAACACACCTGCACACTCCATGTTTTTGCACGCACGTTGCATGGTTAGTACAGGTTTCACCGAATTCGTGGATCTGAATCTCACTGTGAGATCCATTTCCTTTTTTCTGTTCTCTCTTCCCGTTTTGTCTTTAGCTCACGACAGGTCTCACCCGTCAGCGTCGTCTCCATAGAAGCCCTGTCGATCACCAGAACGTCGTTGGCGCCGTCATCGCACGCCTCAATGTAGAACTTGTCCGGGGTGGCGTGCCTGTACAGAGAGGGGAAATGGAAGGAAAGATGATATCAGTAAATAGGAAGTGGATTAAGGTATTGAATAAGTCTATAACCTAATAAGTAAAGCATTTTTTTCTTCACAGTCGATGCTGGTCATGTTTTTGGGCTTTGTTTCTCTGCGGAACGTCAGTGCAAATCTGATTTCATCCATACGCCGAATTTCAGGCTCTTACAAAATTGAACTTCCTTCTATTTTTTCTTCGTAAACTATTTATACATCAGCATGAATCAGATTTAGGTCTGTGTGAAAAAAAAAAAAAGCTTGCAGAAACTGAACTTCCGCCAACTGTGTGGTTTTATGAGGCAGGAAATGTTTCAGCTTTAGGGTTGACACAATTAGTCGGCATAGCAAACAATGGTTATGCGGGAAAAAAAAAAAATCGCAGATGAATTTTTATTATCGAATTGTCGTTTGGTCTTATGACCTGATTTAAGAGGCCTGCAATAGCTTGGTTTAACCAGGGTGGCGCTGTAGTGCAAGACTGTCATTAAGTGCAAGCGACTTACGCGTATCTTATTTATACAACTGAGCAATTAGAGGCCTTCCTCAGGGGCCCGACAGTGGGTTGTGTTGAGAATCGAAACACTGCGCTACCACTTCCTGTTTACTCCGGCTCTGCTATCGGCATGTCAGTAAAGTGCGTTAACGCATCTTAACAGTATTAAATATTATTAAAAAAAAAAAAACAGTGTAAGTGACGCTTTCACTTAGAATAATAGCTTAACTTTCTAATATAAAATCAGCTCTCAAGTCAGTAGCTGTATTTACAAGGACCCCAATGATCAGATTATAATAGGACTATAAACATGACATGTAAGCATGTCAATCTGAATAAATTGGCCACATCTGATCAAAACTTTATTCGGATTGTAAAGGGTGGGTTTAAACCTTTTCTAATCTGATCTAAAGGACATGTAAACACTTTATCGGATTAAAAATGAATCTAGAAAGGTTCTGCGTGAGTGCATAATTGACGTATAATGCAAGATCAAACCACATTGTAAGCTCGCTGCATATCAACCCGATTACTTTATTCAGCGTTTACAGAAAACCCATTTTAGTAAGTTGGGGTCAGAGCGCAGGGTCAGCTATGATACAGCGCCCCTGGAGCAGGAAGGGTTAAGGGTCTTGCTCAAGGACCCAACAGTGGTTGACTTGCCGGTGGTGGGGCTTGAACCCAGGTGTTTCTGGTCTTCAGATCGGCAACCATTTGAGCCACCACTGCCGCTGAAAAAAAAGTTATGATTGCTGATTAATCGATTATTCGTTTTGATAATCGGCGATTAATCGACTATCAAAATAATCGCAGCCCTATTCAGCTCCAAGCTTTTTCTTAATACGTTTATACGTTTTTACTTGCCTTTTGGTGGTCAGTTATTTTTAATATAATCTGATTCGATTCAGCAGCAAATGAATCTTTTAAATATATCGAGCATGTAGCTTGTTCCAGTTTCTCGTGCAGTGTTGAAAGAAAGAAAGAAAGAAAGATTTCCTTATCACAAGACTGCTGAGCAATCCACTTGATGTGCACTGAAATTTGCTGCTGAGCAGGAAACGACAGAGTAAGCATGGGATATCAGGGCGGAGGTAAATCAGTAGCAAAACTCAAGAGCTTGCACAAGTACACGAGTGCGTTTTGCTACAGGGATAACGGCAAAAGGAGTAGAAGAAGAAGAAGTTTTATTTATATAACCCTTTCCACTGCTCAAGGTCACTTGACATAGTACATACTATGTATCGACATAAGGACAATGAAGCCACATTTACCGAAAATACATATTAAAAAGATTTTTTTAGCTTTCTAGTCTTAAAGGTCAACAAAAATGGTATTTTTTGACATGTAAGTGGTAGTGCATTCCATAATTTAGGAGCATTAACACCAAATGACCTGCCACCTATTCTGGACAGCCGATAATGAGGAACAGACAAAAGACCAAGCTGAGATGATCTGAGGGACTGGACAGGAGAGTATGGGTACAGTAGGTCAAACGGATATAGAGGCGCAAGACCATTTAGTGCCTTGAATGTTAGAAGTAATGTCTTAAAGTATCCTTAATATCCTAAACCACACATCATAGCTGGTCTCACCACTGTCTCTAAACCATACATCAGCTGGATCCCTAATCACACCTGTCTCTAACCCTCCATCATAGCTGTCTCACCACTGTCCTCTAACACCAACATCAAGCTGGTCTCACCACTGTCTCTAAACCACTGTCTCTAAACCATACATCCTACTGTCATCATAGCTGTCTCACCACTGTCTCTCCATACTCATCTCTAAACCATACATCATAGCTGGTCTCACCACTGTTCACCCCTGTCTCCCCCTCTCATACATCATAGCTGTCTCACCACATCTCTCCACCATGTCTCATTATACTGGTCTCACCACTGTTCTCTAACAACCATGCATCATAGCTTTCCACCACTGTCTCTAACATACATTATAGCTGTCTCACCACGGTCTCTACACCACACCATCATAGCTGTCTCACCACTGTCTCTAACCATACATCATAGCTGGTCTCACCACTGTCTCTACACCATGCATCATAGCTGGTCTCACCACTGTCTCTAACATCCTCATAGCTGGTCTCACCACTGTCTCTACACCATGCATCATAGCTGTTCACCACTGTCTCTAAACATCAATAGCTGGCTCACCACGGTCTCTACAACCATGCATCATAGCTGGTCTCACCACTGTCTCTACACCATGCATCATAGCTGTTCTCCCACTGTCTCTACCACCATGCATCATAGCTGGTCTCACCACTGCTCTAAACCACTGTCTCTACATTATAGCTGTCTCACCACTGTCTACCACTGTCTCTACACCATTGCATCATATTCTGTCTCACCACTGCATCATCTCTCTCTACAACCATGCATCACAGCTGGTCTCCACCACTGTCTCTACACCACATCATAGCTGTCTCACCACTGTCTTTAAACCATACATCATAGCTGGTCTCACCACTGTCTCTAAACAATACATCATAACTGTCTCACCACTGTCTATTTCTCTAAACCATACATCATAGCTGGTCTCACCACTGTCTCTACACACCATACATCAGAGGACCGATTACTGAGCCTTGTGGGATCATCAGTTATGCAATACTAAAAAATAGCAACAATCAAAACAAACAATATTGTATTAAAAGTCATGATAAAATTCAGGTGATTCATTTCAAAGAAACTATCGGTTCTACTATCCAGCTCCCTCTCTTTCTGTATCTCTTCGGACAACATGTAGTAAAATGTTCTTTCTGACTCTCTTATCTAGAACAGGGATAATAGAAAAATGGAATAGAAATAGAAAAAATAATTAAAATCAAAATATACAAAAAAAATAGAATAAAACAGAATAAAAATAAATAAATAAATAAATAAATAAGTGTATCGAATATACAGAGTGGATAAATATAGAAAATGTATTAACAGAGTGATCAGTGCATAAAGTGACTAAAAATTAAACCTGGGTTCTAATAAAATGTTGATTTTTTTTGGTTAAAATTCTATAAAAACCACCAAACATAAGAATCCACTGTTTTTTATGTGGGTTTGGGGTCTTGACACTGACGCTATAATCTTATGTTGGGTATGTAGGTAATATTTATTTTTGATGGGGTCCCCAGTATTAAACAGAGGATGACCCGACACACACAAAATGTATTATTATTTTTTTTTAGAAAGAAAGGAAGCTGATGGGAGAAAAAGTGTTTACAGCCGCCATAGCAGTGATAACAAAAGTAAAGTTTTTCAGAAATGTGATGAAAATGATTAACTTTCTAACTTTGCAAAAATTTAAGACAAAGAAAATGTCATGTTAGGACAAAAACAAACCTGTTTACTGATGGTTATCATAATTATTTTCCTAGAACAGGAATCTGTTTATCCAAAATGTCTAACAATGCAGTGTATTTGGACAGCCTGTCTTAACACCAAAATCATTATATAAAAAATGTATTTTAAAAAAAAGGTGCAAGTCATTTGAATAGTTGATCAGATGATGGGTTGGTGTTTTTAATCCACAGTCACAACAGAGCATTTCAGATCATATATTGCAAATATAACAACTAAAATCCAAGGAAAGATTTAGTAGTTTGTAATTAAGTTGTTTTAAAGACCATGAAACTTAAACTGGTTTCCATTTGGCTGAAATGAGAGCTGTCAAACGAGCAGCTAGTGACTTTGAATGGCTAAGCATTAGCTCAGGGATCTCTGGACTTCAGGGTGTAAATAACACATCCCAACACTTCCGATCATATACATGTTCTTGGCAATTTAATAACGATTAATTTTAGACTGTTTAGAAACACTGGCGGACTTTAGAAGTAATAAATATATCGCAACTTACAGGTTAAACCTCTCGTAGGCAGTCGCCATCTTTACTTCCGGGTTTACCCTGACTTCCCGTGACGTAACGTGACGTCACTCGGGAGTTCTGAGTATCCTTTTCACTTTCCCTGGCTGCTTTAGACAATTTTATGCGCCCTTAAACACACAAACAAACAAAAAAACAAACAACACACACACACACACACACACACACACACACACACACACACAGAGTGCTAAAAATATAGATTTCCAAAAGCTATAAGACAATAAAAAATGATAATTTTATTAAAATCTTATTTTTTCAGAACTTTATTTAACTCGAATTAAAGAATAAATAAAACTATATTACACACACACACACACACACACACACACACACACACACACACACACACACACACTGACCTAGAGCTGGTTTAGCTAAGCCAATGTACATACTCGTTTGTAGGATTTCAACCGAAACCATACAACCCGATTGAAACCCACACAGGTATTGAAACACATTAAGGAACCAATGATATGGATTATATTACTATGTTGTAGGTGACGTGCTGAGATCTGACAAAATCCCCTGAATGCAATGACTCGCATGCTGTCACCTTAAACAATATTACCAATACTAATTTTGCCTTTTCACAGTGACATAATGTTAAAAAAAAGTTTCGACCGAAACATTTTCCATTTCAAAAGATACACCGCAGTTGGAGTCTCCTCAACATCCCAACATCGGTGTCTGATCTTCCTGTATAGTTCTGATCTGAAAGTGTCTGTAGTCTCACAGACAACGTCTAACATCTAGTGGAAAACCTTCAAGAAAAAAAGGATTATAAATGTAGCTGTTTCATGAGCACATGGAAATGATGGTTAGATGTCCACATATATTTGACCATCTACTGTATATAAAATCATTTAAAATTTTGTTATTTGAGGTGCAATTATATAACAAATCGTCTAATTTTATTTAATTGTGTTTTTTTTCAACTAAATATGATTAAAGCCATAATTGCTTTTGATTGACAAATAAATGAATCCCTTAAGTTGCATGTAAACCAAAGGCAATATTTAATCATCTGAAATTGATGGATGGATGGATGTTGTTGGGAAATGCTGGGGTTACTGGGGTTAATTAATTTCTAAAAGGCAGATGTGATGATGACAATTATCCCTGTAGAGACCAAAAAGAGGAACTGTGGGTGTTAATAACCTTTTTTCCCTCTATAATTAGAAACACCAGAGGACCCATTACTGAGCCCTGAGGAATTCTCCATTATGTAATGTTATATACAGCAACAGTTAAAACACAAAATATTGTCCTAGAAACCTATGATAAAATTCAAATAATCCATTCTATAGAAAAGCTTCAGCTATGTTCACTTTTACTATCTAACTTTCTTTTTATGTATCTCTTTTGACAAATTTGGAAGAGCAATGCATATGCATCAATTAATTAAATAATTCTGTCTACTGGATGAAAAGGAAACTTAGGTTAAAAGAAGGAGCTGTTAGTTTTCAGTTGAAATGTTGTCAAAAAACAAGATAACATTAAAATGATGTTTGTTTAGGTTGAGATCTGATGAGTCTGAAAGCAGTGGCATGTAATTAACATGAATTTTATCCCCTTGAAACCGCACAGTGGTTGGGAAAGGTTGGAGAAGTCATCCTGTATGACATCAGGCCCATTGATAAAAGTTGTTCCATTAGATGTAATTTGTACTAATTTACAGTCTAAGAAAGAAGCTAGCTACTTTTTGCCAACGTTTTGCCAAAATGTCTAAATTAACAAGCAGTTGTTATTTTATGAATTAGCCCAAGGCAAGGAAATTTTATATTTGTCAAAAAGGAAAAACACACTTCTGTTTCTTGAGGAGAGCTTAGCTAATCCCGTGGTAGTTTTTTTCAGACGAGGACAGAGTTTGTTCATCACTTCCAGACCATCTCCTACGACCGATACCAATGACTTACCGCCTTTAAATGTATAATATAATTTAATTTGATTTTTATGCTATTGTGATGTTATATTAATATTAAGATAAATACTGATTCTGAACTGCTCCAGATGATGTATAATATTAATGGTTTCTATAATTGCGACGAGATAGTGGTGGTATTGAGCCGTGTATCATTCGGGTAAATTCCCACTGAAGGTCCAGGTATCAAATGCACCGCCCACCACTGATGGACAGTATTAGGACCCTAACCATCATGTCCATATGTGTTTTTTGTACGTTCTATTTTTTGTGATTTTTTTGTTATTTGTGTTTATTAGTATTAGTAAGATCAGACACTAATGTCGGGGGTGCAGTCGGCGTTCTAGTTTACTTTAAAGATGTTCATTGGGGTTGAATCAGTAGTCAGGGCTCTGTACAGGACACTTAAGTTCTTAAATTTTTTGTCATTCAGCCTATCCAGAGTGACTTAAATTGATCTCAGTTTTAGCCAGCTGAGCAGTTGAGAGTTAAGGCCCTTGCTCAGGGGGCCCAGCAGTGGCAGCTTGATGGTGCTGGGATTTGAACCAAAAATCTTATCAGATCCGTACCAGGACATAAGCAAACTTGGGGTACAATGGCAACCATGGGGCTCACAAGAGTATATATATATGGACAATGGTAATTATACAAAATTGCAATTTTCACATTTAATTAAAAAAAAAAAACCAAATGGTAATGGGATGCAAAGAAAAGATAAAACTTAGATATGATTTAAGCAACACAGCTACAACAAATATAATTGATAATAAGTGTGCGAATAAGCAATAATTAACCAAAATCAGTCATACATGAGGCAACAAGGAGCCCCTAAATAAAAGCCCCCTAAAGACTTAGACCAGCTTTGCATCTGATCAACACCTTAACCACTGCACTACCACGTTCCTCGGAACAACCAGAACACACCATGTCTTTTTGGAGCTCAGGGGATTTAATGGAACAGTGTTTGGATCTTTTAGTTTCAGAATCTCAATGGTAGAGTATGTGCTTCACCCCAGCTCAGTTACTTCACACACATATGGAACTTTGCATCCTGCTTGTTTTCTAGCATACTACCTTGAACTCATATGTTCCATAGAAGTTGAAATTATAGTAAGAGGGGCATGTTTTTAATAATGGGTAAATAGATTCTCACCGTATGAGTAAGCACAGAAACCCACTTCCTCCTCCACAGCTTGAAGTGGGGAGAGTTTCTTCATTTTCCCCATTGGCCCCCTCCCCCTCCATACACACAGAGGTTGTCTCAGCTGTAATATTATTCATTAAAGGCATACTAATACTTATATACTACTGATAAAACCCAAGAATACTACTGATAAAAATAATATTATTTTTAAATACTAATACAGAGGCATTTAAGCGTATTTTATATATACAGTATAAAACTATATACATTCTATCTCATCTGTATTACAATTAGGGCATTTGGCAGATGTGGCACTTACATTTATCTCTATTATACAACTGAGCAATTGGGGTTTCAGAGGTCTTGCTCAGAAGCCCAGCAGTGGAACTTGGCGGTGCTGGGAATCGAACCCTGATCTTCTCTTTAGCACCTTAACCACAGAGCTACCACTTTTCCATAGTCATCATCATCATCATCAGCAACAGAAGACTATTATGATAGCGTACATAACCCACCTATAAAAGATTATAAATTGTACAAATTCTAAATTTGTATAATTATAAAAACGATAAAAACAGTTATTTTGTTGGTTAAATATTAACGTACAACAGTTCTGGGGCATTTTAGAGCAGAAATGAAAAAGCCATACATTTTGTTTCCTTCATTTAAAGTTTTATTTAAGTAGCATTGTCAGTGTTATGAGGAGTAATAGTAGTAATAATAATAACAGCAGAGGCAGTAATGTTAGTGAAAAGTAGTAGAAGTATATTATGTTTGAATAATTACTTATTTAATTATTTAATTAAGATTAATAATCATAATAATAGAAAAAGTAATACCTGCAGTATTAGTAATTAACATTAATATTATTATGTAATATTTGTTGTTGTGCTTTGGGGGCGACCCGGATTTGATTATGGCCTCTCCCCATCCTCTCTCTTTAATAAAGAACAAAAAAGTTAACTTCTATCTATCTATGTTGTCTGGCTGTCTTCTTTCTTTCTTTTATTTCTATCTATCTATCTATCTATCTATCTATCTATCTATCTATCTATCTATCTATCTATCTATCTATCTATCTGTCTGTCTGTCTGTCTATCTTGTCTATTTCTATTCTTTGCTTTCTTTTCTTCTTTCTTCTTTCTTTTTCTTTCTTTCTTTCTTTCTTCTTCTTTCTTTCTTTCTTTCTGTCTGTCTGTCTTCTATCTATCTATCTTGTCTTTCTTTCTTTCTTTCTTTCTTTTTGTCTGTCTGTCTGAGGAAACCAGATCATACCTTCCATTCATACTAAATACTTTGGGTGCTCTAGTATACTGTACGTGTCCATGTCTAGACCTGCGTGAGGTTTTTTTCTATATGCTACTACGACACATTCTTGTGTAACGTCTCACACATCTAAGACATCATGACACAGAAGCATGGCAGTGTTCAATGATCAAATTCCACATCCTTACACACTTCACACACAGGGTCCATCATTCACATTACCCACACACACCCACACACCTACACACACACGGGACGGCATGCTGAGCGATCTCATCCCATGATGAAATACATTATACAGAAGTTACAGGTCACATGGTTTAGCCGTGAATTTACCAAATCTATTGCATATCTTACCTCTTTATCTTACCACGTTTAGCTAATCAGTGTCTTTATCAGTCATCTCAGTTTCACTTCAATATCTGTAGCCTTTATGTGTGCATTGGGAATTTTGTCATAAACTGCTGGGGAAATGTTGTAAGTGAGATTCGACACAAAAGAAAAAGAGTAAAAAAAGAAGACAAAAAAAAAAAAAAGACAAAAATCGAGGGAGAGAGAAACAGATAGAGAATAAAAGAGAAGGAGAAGACAAAGAGAAGAAGAAATTTACCAAGCTTTAATGAAAAACCAGAAATATAACAAGAAAAAGAGTAAAATAAAGAGAGAGAGAGAGAGAGAGAGAGAGAGAGAGAGATGAAAAAGAGTAAAATAAAATAAGCAAGAGGACAGGGAAAGGAGAGGAGAAGACAAAAAAAGAGAAATTTACTAGGCTCTAATGAACAAAATAAAAAAATAACACATACACAACCAGAAAAAAAGGAAGAGAGGGAGAGTAAAAAAAGAGTAAAATAAGGATAGTAAAATGAAGAGAAAAAAGGAAAATAAAAAGAGCAAAATAGAGAGAGAAAAAGAGAGAGAAAATAAAATAAAAAAAGTATAAAATAAAGAGAGAGAAAGAGAGAGAGAGAGAGAGAGAGAGAGAGAGAGAGAGAGAAAGAAAAGACAAAGTAAAATAAAGTGCGCAACAGAGAGAGAGAGAGAAATAGGGAAAAAAAGTATAAAATAAAGAGAGAAAGAGAGAGAGAGGGAAAGAGAGAGAGAGAGAGAGAGAGAGAGAGACAGAAAAAAGGATAAAATAAGAGAAAGAGATAAGGAAATAAAAAAAGTAAAATGAATTGAGCAAGAGAGAGAAAAAGAGAAAGAGAAGAAAAGAGAGAAGAAAATAAAAAGTATATAAAAAGAGAGAGAGAAAGAGAAAGACAAGAAAAAAAATCACAAACACACTCTCTCTCTCTCTCTCTCTCTCTCTCTCTCTCTTGCTCGTTCAGCTGCTGTGTGGTATAAATTAGGTTGTATTTATTCTGTAGAAAGTTTACAGGTTAAGTTACTTCCTGTTATTTTTAAACTTGTCCCTTCATCAGCCTTTTCTTTTCTCTTTTAATTAAAAATGAATAGATAAAATTAAGTTTTTGCTTGTAAATAACGGCTGATCTTTTAAATGAATGTGGAATCTGTGTGTATGATCTGTCACTCTAAAAACTGGATTTAAACTAGCATCTTTAAAGGGGTTGTTATCATTTGCTCTCCACCGTCCTGAACAAACACCATTCAAACATTTATTATTCCACCAAAAACCCACCCCCAGTCACCTCAGCTGCCCTGTAGAGAGACGGAAAGAAAAGGGGCCCTCCCGTATTACGTCCCTAACTTTTTGCTACCGCTCACCTTCACCTTTTACAGAAAAGCACAAATCCAGTGAACTATTTAAAACTGCCCCACTTTCAGTTTTTCTACGGAAGCTGACATGCATTTTTCACCGCTGGTCTGGTTTAGTTTCCGCCCACACCCAAGTGATTCTCTACAACTGCATTCTGATTTCACTTACATCTGTTTCAAACAACAGAGAGAGAGAGAGAGAGAGAGAGAGAGAGAGAGAGAGAGAGAGAGAGAGAGAGAGAGGGAAAGGTAAATCAAGAAAGAGAGATAAAAAGAGAAAGTGAGAGAAAGAGAAAGAAAGAAAAGAAAAAAAGAGTGTTTATATATATATATATATATATCTATATATATATATATATATATATATATATATATATATATATATATATATATATATATATATATATATATAATAAATATGGCATTGCAATTTATTGTATCTTTTCTTTATTATTTCTTTATTATTTTATAAATGTAGGTAATTCAATGCATCGATCAATTGATCCATCCATCCATCCATCCATCCATCCATCCATCCATCCAATGCATCAATCCATCCAATCCATCAATACATCTATCCATCCATACATCCATAGTCTATAACTTTATTTCTAATCAGGGTCACGGGGATCTGATGGAGCCTATCACACGTGCCATGTTTTTTACCCAACAACAAAACAAACACCAAAAAAAGTAAAAATTGACCTTCTGAGATGAAATGTATATTTGAAATGCTAAACGAAACCTGTGATTTTGTTCCCCTGTCCTTTTTTAATTTTTTAACCCCTTTGATTTTAAATGTCATGGGGGAAAAATACTACACAGAAACAGCAGACGATTTCTCCTCAGCATCCCACGTCATGTTGAGAGAAATTGCACACCGTGTTAAAAGTGACTGACCGGCGGCTGTTGCACAGGGACCCGATTTCTAGTTAAAGAAAGGAAATTGAGTAAAAGATTGGAAATAGTGAAAGTCAGTGTGGCTCAGGTCTTACTTTTAAAGAACATCGTTAATAGATTTACAGAAAACGAAAGTCAGACATTAAAGAATATGAGGGAGAAAAAATCAAAGAAGTAAAACAGCAGTAACAAACAGAGATTCAAAAAAAACCCCCCCCTTAGTTTAGTTTAGTGTTTAACATTTTACTTAAAATTATTGTGCATTGTATGTGCCTCGTTAAAAATAATACTTACCTTTAATACTAACCTATAAAATGACTATTATTTGTAAAATAATAATTCTATTTAATAATAATAATAATAATAATAATAATAAACTTTATTTTATGTAGCGCTTTTAAAATCTCAAAGCACTGTAAGTAATAAAAAATAGAAAATGCAAATACAGAAAATAGAAAATGCATATACATTGACAACAAAAAGGAAAAAAAAAAACCTCACACAATAAACATACACAAAATAAATACAAATATATATTTATATAAATATTAACATATTTTTTAAACATACTTTTATGTAAACATTATAATTTTGTAGATTTTACGCAAACATAATAAATTAGTAGGTTTTATGTAAACTTTATAAATTTCTAGGTTTTATATAAACATAATACATTTTTAAGTTTTATGTAAACTTTTTTCAATTTGTAGGTTTAATATAAAAAACACTGTAAATTTGTAGGTTTTATGTAAACATTTTTCAATATGTAGGTTTTATGTAAACATTATAAATGTCTTATAGGTTTTATGTAAATTTTATAAATGTCTAGGTTTTTATATAAACATAATACATTTTTTAAGTTTTATGTAAACATAATAAATTTGTAGGTTTAATGTAAACATTGTAAATTTGTAGATTTTATGTAAACATAATAAATTTGTAGGTTTTATGTAAACATTATAAATGTGTAGGTTTTATGTAAACATAATAAATTTGTAGGTTTTATGTAAACTTTATAAATTTCTAGGTTTTTTTATAAACATAATACATTGTTAAGTTTTATGTAAACTTTTTTCAATTTGTAGGTTTAATATAAAAACACTGTAAATTTGTAGGGTTTATGTAAACATTTTTAATATGTAGGTTTTATGTAAACATAAAAAATTTGTAGGTTTTATGTAAATTTTATAAATGTCTAGGTTTTATATAAACATAATACATTTTTAAGTTTTATGTAAACATAATAAATTTGTAGGTTTTATGTAAACATTGTAAATTTGTAGATTTTATGTAAACATAATAAATTTGTAGCTTTTATATAAACATTATAAATGTGTAGGTTTTATGTAAACATTATAAATTTGTGTAGGTTTTATGTAAACATTATAAATTTGTAGGTTTTATGTAAACATTATAAATTTGTAGGTTTTATGTAAACATTATAAATGTGTAGGTTTTATGTAAACATTATAAATGTGTAGGTTTTATGTAAACTTTATACATTTCTAGGTTTTTATATAAACATAATACATTTTTAAGTTTCATGTAAGCATTTTTAAATTTTTAGGTTTTATGTAAACATAATAAATTTGTAGGTTTTATGTAAAATTTTTATAAATGTCTAGGTTTTTATATAAACATAACACATTTTTAAGTTTTATGTAAAAATAAATTTGCAGGTTTAATGTAAAATACATTATAAATTTGTAGGTTTTATGTAAACATTGTAAATTTGTAGGTTTTATGTAAACATTATAAATGTGTAGGTTTTATATAAACATTATAAATGTGTAGGTTTTATGTAAACATTATAAATGTGTAGGTTTTATGTAAACATTATTAATTTGTTGGTTTTATATAAAAACATTAATAATGTGTAGATTTGATGTAAACATTATAAATTTGTAGGTTTTATGTAAACATAAATTTTTAAGTTTTATATAAACATTGTTAATTTGTAGGTTTTATGTAAACATTATAAATTTGTAGGTTTTTACAATATGCAAACCTTTTTCTTTTTTAACTTAGGCACATAAGTCACAGTGACATTAGCTCGCCTTAGACACCATATCCAGACAGAAACATGGAAGTGCTTTCGGGATTTAAACAAAGGCAAAAACTTACCAGTCAACAATACTAGACAATATTAAGCTCACAACGAGTTAAAATGTTTAGTAATAAGGTTAAAAAGTTTACATTTCATTTATTGTAGCTTTAAAAGAATGTACAGGTCCTGGTGATGTTATACGCACTGGAAGCGGTTCCATACTGTCAAAAAGTAAAACTTTAAAAATGTTAAATAAATACATGCATTAATTTCAAGATACAGTTGAGAGTTAAGTTGCTTAGGGGTTTAAATAGGGGCAACTTGGTGGTACAGGGATTTGAACCAACAATAATTAGATCAACAATCCAACAATTTAAACACTAAGCTACCACTCCTGCCACATGAAGCTTCCTACAGAAAGCTTTGTAGCTAATTTTATTGAAGGGTTTTCTCCAAAAAAAACATCCTCAAGCTTAATCTAAACTGGACTTTTTCTTCCCCAATTTTTTCACTTGTTATAACTAACTTAAGGAAAGTGTGTGTGTGTGTGTGGGGGGGAAGTGTATAAGAGGAAGAGAACTCTTTTCAAGCCAAAAGAGAAACAAGGAAGGAAATGTACAACACGAGACCAAAGTGAAAAATCCGACAGCTAGAAAAACCTGTACATTCTGACGTTGAGATAAAAATAAAAAAAATTAAACAATTATAGAAAACCCACCAAAATTATCTTAGACATGGATTTACAAAAGTGTGTTTGGAATTTTGACTGCAGAAGGAAAACATCAAATGACTTGTGAAATTCAGTCTGTGTGGGTGTGTGGGGAATAGAGGTGGGTGTATACATTGTGTGTGTGCGTGGACTTTTACAAATGAAAACATTTCATATTTTCTTCCCCTTTGGTTGGTCTCCTTTGAGTGTGACATCAGTGGAGTTTCCCCAGGTCAGCCTCCAGATCTTAGCTTCAAAAAGCAGCTCAGCACACGAGATCCACCAGAATCCATCACGCAAGACAGCCGCCAAGATCATCTCGAGCTTCAGCCGGATATCTTAACCGACTTTATCTGCAGTTATAAGATTACATTTCTCTTAAAGGACTAACTAGTGAGAGACTCAGCGATGGACAGCAATAGTCAGGTTGTGCTGGATGTGGACGCGTCTCAGGTGATGTTCGTACGTGAGAAGGCAACATCTGCTTCAAGGGTTTGGAGAATGTGTGGTGTTCTTCTTGCCACAGCTCTCTGCGCTGCTGCTGCAGTCTGCTTTACTGTCAACAAGGTGAGACGCGTGGCTGTAGATACGCCATACGTGCATTATAACGTGTTAATATTAACCTTTGTGATAACACGCTTGATTAATCTCTATCTCTCCTTTATTTTACAGACACAAAATAAACCAGATGAAACACAAGGTGAGTTCAGTTCTCATCCCGTTTGAAACGTTAGCGTAATTAGTTACGTTTTGCGTTGGCTTCTTTTCACATTCTTTCAGTCATGAACGATCTGGAACTCTAATACTAATCGCATCTTGTTTTGTTTTTTTCTTGCAGCAGAAATCAAGCACTCTTTGAGGCAGATTTCCGAGTCGGCGAAGGCTGCCATTCATCTCTCAGGTAAGAGCGGATGCAGAAACAGATTAGCTACAGCGTACAATCCCAGCCTTAAAAAAACCTTGTTTAGAAAGAAAATTAGTAGATTGGGGTTAAATTCCCAACACTACATTTAAAGTTGCTACTGTTGGGCCCCTGAGCAAGGCCCTTAACCCTTTATTGCTTAGTTGTATAAAAGAAATAAATGTAAGTCGCTGTGGACAAAAGCATCTGTCGAAATGCCATGAATGTAAAATTCGATTAGTAAGACAGAGAAAATCAATCAATCCAGCACTGATATGCATTGAGCAAGAGCTAAAATTTGAAATTGTGTGAAAATGTAAAGATTTGTGCTGAAAATTACAGAACTATTGATTATTATTATTCAATTTTAAAGCAACAATTAGGCTCACACTTCTGGCATTTGTCAGACATCCTTATGCAGAAAGACAGATAAGATATTATTTCATTTATCGAATGAGCAGATGAGGGTTAAGGCTTTTGCGCAGGGACCCGGCAGTGGCAGCAGCAGCCCAATACCTTAACCACTGAGCTGCCACCTTCCCCAATTAGAGACAATAACTAATGCACATTATTTCTTTTTTCTTGTAGGAAACTACAACTTTCATTTCTCAAACACGTCCATGAAGTGGACCGATGACGAAGACCAGTCTTTTGCGTCAGGCTTAAAACTGGAGGACAACCATATCAAGATTCTGCGTAACGGCCTCTATTTTGTCTACAGCCAGGCTTCGTATCATCTGATCTGCGCCTCCGATAACGAGGACAGCGATAGTCAGGTGGTGCACATAAGCCACACTGTGTCTCGCTGGTCTGACTCCTTCAATTCATGGAAGCCACTGCTGAGCGCCACGAGATCGGCCTGCGAGCAAACACAGGATGGCTACAGCTCGCACTGGTTCGGCGCTATCTACCTCGGAGCCGCGTTCAAGCTGGAGGCCGGAGACAAACTTCGCACGGACATGTACACGAAGCTGCTGTCTAATATAGAGAGCGCCAGCGGGAAAACGTTTTTCGGAGCGTTTTCCTTGTAACGATTAAAAATTCGAGACGGAGAGTGGTAGCGCAGAGGTTATTACAGATGTTATTATAGTTGTGAGTTTATTTCTTAGCACCACAAAAAGTTGCTCCTGCTGGGCCCTTAAGTAAGGCCCTTAATCTTTAACTGTATAAAATGGCATAAATGTAAGTTGCTCTGGTTGAGAGCATTTGTTAAAATGTTTCTGGACATGGAACAAACTGTAGTATTTATTGTTTTGTATTAAAACACGTAATAAATGTCACGATGAATGGAAATATCCCACTATTGAAGGAGATGGTGATGTAATGCCGACATCGCAGAGTCTAGAAACTGACTACAGACTACAGAGAAAGAATTATATGTGCAAACTTTTCATAAAAATTTATATATTTATTGATATATTTATGTATTTATTTATTTATTTATTGATTCAGACTGTATTTATTTTTATTTAATTCAATATTTGTTAACAAAAAAAACCAAATAAAACAAAAAAGAAGCAATTTTCTGTTTTGTCTTGTCATTTTACGAACTTGGTTGAAATGCTAATTTTTTTCCACATTTGCTAAAGACAGTTATATGTTTTTTTGTAAAGTTTATCTTTAAATTTATCTGGTTTATTTCGCTTTACAATAAAAATTTTGCGCTAGATTAAAGTAAAATTAATTCATTTTAAAAGTAGACACTTAAGAAACGCATCTCTCAATTATACTATATGATTCCTTCCAAAAAAAATAATAATAAGTAGTGAATAAAAATCGGTTATTTTTAGTCCGTTAACATAATTTACGAAAAATAAACAATATGTAAGCTACAGTGGCCGGAAGGGGACATGTTCGGTTCACTTAGTTTTGTTGTGGCCACAACATATTAACTCGTAGGAACGATATTATGTCATGGCCACAAGATCATTATGTCAAGGTAACAGCGTTCTTATGTTATGTCGGGGCCTCGAGTTTCGTTGACGGAACGACATTTGCTCCTTGTGGCCACAAAGCTATTAATTTGGGTCCTTTATCAAAGCCAGCGAATTGCCAACGCCAGCCGTGGCCTTGAGATGCTATGTCGAGGGAACATCGTCCTTTTCTTATGGCTACCAGATCATTATGTCGAGGTAACGGCATCCTTATGCCGTGAGCATGCGATGTTTAGTCAAGATGCCAAGGGACCGAAATCCTTTTCTTGTGGTCACAAGTTTTATGCTACAGAATCAACTTTTGTAATTTAATGAACACACTGACCGTAACTGTACGTATGGTGACCACGGCAGTCGAGATGAAACGTAAAGATGGAGAAGACTGATTAAATCTATGTCATATAAAGCTATGGTGTGGACGTTTGTTGTAAAATCACGGGTACGTTATAAGTGAAAGGCACCATCGCGTGGCCACGACATATTGTTTTTTACGTAGAACAATAGGTAAACTACGGTGACCTGGAGGGGACATGTTTTGTTCACTTTATTTTTGTCGTGGTCACAACATATTAACTCATAGAAACGTAATATTATATCAAGGTAACAGCATCCATATGTCATGGCCATGCGATGTTTCGTGTTGGCCTGGAGATGGTATGTCGAGGAAACTACATCGCTCGGGTTTCATGTTGAAGGAACAACTTGGTGAATATAATAAACTGACGCTGACCGTAATGGTATGTACGGCGACCACAGCAGTTGAGATGAGATGTTAAAAAAGAGATGACTGATTAATTAAATTTCATATAAAGACATGATGATACTTGATACATCGCAAGGCCATGACTGAAGGATAACATTTCCTTGACAAAATGATCTTGTGGCCAAGACATAATATTATGTTTCCATGAGTTAATATGCAAATTCTGACTCAAAGTTACTTTTATTCAACCAGCAAGTTTTTTTTGGACCGGAAATGACACAGGCTTCTCCCAAAAGATAATAAGACGGTGTACAAGAGGCATCATTGTGGAAATATTTCTCAGCTTTTATTTACATTTGGACAAAAAGTGGCATGTCCAAAATTATTCCTACCCTTCTCAATAATCAATAGAAAAACAGAAAAGCCTTTATTGGCTATTACAGCAATCAAACACTTCCTATAATCGCTGACCAGCTTTTTGCATGTCTCCACTGGTATTTTTGCTTATTCATCTTTAGCCATGAGCTCCAACTCTTTAGCTCCATCCACAGATTCTCAATTGGGGTTTAAGTCAGGACTCTGGCTGGCCCACTGCAAAACGTTAATGTTTTTGTCTGCTAACCATTTCTTCACCACTTTTGCTGTGTGTTTTGGGTAGCTGTCGTGCTGAAATGTCCACTGGTGCCCGAGGCCAAGTTTCTCTGCAGACTGCCTGATGTTGTTGTTGAGAATTTTGATGTATTGCTCCTTTTTCATGGAGCCGTTTACTGTGATTAGGTTCCCTGGTCCACCGGCTGAAAAAACCCCCTCAAAAACATTAGGTTCCCACCACCATGTTTGACAGTGGGGATGGTGTTCTTAGGGTTGAAGGCTTCTCCTTTTTTACGCTAAATGAAGGCTTTATCATTGTGGCCAAACAATTTTTTGTTTCATCTGGCCATAAAACAGAAGACCAGAAGTCTTCTTCTTTGTCCAGATGAGAATTTGCAAAGGCCAAGCGGGCTTTTGTGTGCCTTATCTGGAGAAGTGGTGTCCTCCTTGGTCTGCGTCCGTGGAACCCAGTGGTGTGCAGTGTCCGTTGGACTGTCTGCCTTAAGATGTTGCCACCAGCAGAGCCCAGATTCATCAGGATGGCCTTGGTGGTGATTCTTGGATTCTTTTTTACCTCTTCCACTATCCTCCTGGCCAGCACAGGAGTCACTTTTGGCTTCCGACCTCGTCCTTTGAGATTTTTCACAGTGCGGCACATCTTGTATTTTTTAATAATACTTTGCACCGTAGCCACTGGAACTTCAAAACAATTAGATATGGTCTTATTGCCCTTTCCTGACTTGTGAGCAGCCACAATGCTCAGCTGCAGGTTTTCAGTGAGCTCCTTTGTCTTAGCCATGACTGTCCACAAACCAACAGCAGAGAGCTTCTGTTTTTCACCTATTGAGTTGATTAAAACAGCTGTTCCCAACGAATCAGGGTAACTTTAGAACAGCTTGGACTATTTGAAATGGTATAGAACTGTAGATTTTCCCCATAGACTGTGACAGTTTGCAAAGGGTATGTATAATTTTGGACATGCCACTTTTTGTTTAAATGTAAATAAAAGCTGAGAAATATTTTTTTCCACAATCATGCCTGTGTCATTTCCGGTCAAAAAAAAAAACTTGAAAAGTTGAAAATAAGCAACTTTAAGTCAGAATTTGCCAGGGTATGAATAATTTTGGGCTTGACTGAATATATTTCTATAAACTGTCCATAGGAGTGAGTGTGAGTGTGTGTGTGGCCCTGTCATGGACTGACGACCCCTCCTGCCCTTTGCCTGTTAAAGACGGCTGGGATAGACTCCAGCAGATCCCTGTGACCCAGAATTAGGGAATAAGCAGGTATAAAAAAATGAATGATGACTTTTTCTCCATTTCTATCAGATTTTTATGTTATTAAGTACATTTCACACTGAACCCCCTTTAAAGTTCGCAGATTATCAGTCTGTGTGTCATCAGCTACATGATTTATAGTATTAACCACACATTTACACATGGAATACATTTACACATGATGTCCCAGATACAACATGATGGCAGATGATGACGCTGCATGAAAAAGGGGGAAGTGGTCAGTCTATGTTAAATAAAAATGATGATTGGTGATGCTTTTAGAGTTAAGTTACATTTCAAATCTATTTGGTTTCTGTCATAATTCCCCTACCATCAACCACCACCACCACCTTACTGATGCTGGAGGAAGCTTCTGAACGACACCTCGCGTCATTTTTAGCACACGCTGTAATTTCCATTTCAACTCCATCATGTAGGTGAACAGAAAAGAAAGAAAGAAAGTGTGAAAGGGGGAATTCCGTCCTTTTGCCATGTGCTGACTCCATTAGCAAGTCCTCCTCTGTGTAGGTCACGTCTGCCGCCTCCACGAACTAAGGGTCAGATGACCTGAAATGTTACCACCATGAAAAAAAAATGGGGAGGGTGTTTTTTTAAAAACAGATACAGAGTGAAAAATGAGACGGTTCTAGAGAGGAACGAGAGATTTGGAGAAAAAAAAGGGAAATTTAAGCAGGTTTATGTTTATGAGACACTCTGGGCTTTAGTGCTGATGAAATGATCCTTGATGCCGTTCCAGCGAGCTCTCAGAAAGACCCATGTGACCTTTTAGAAGTGCCGAGAGAAGTAGTAGTAATAAATGTGCAGTTGAACTTTTGAGGCTATTCGAGGGTCATTTAAAACGATCCATATAAAGTACAACTAGAGACATTTTATTTCTTGGTACTCTGACAGGTGCAGTTATGTGCAGAAAGTGTCTCAGGGGCAGGGGCTTAAACGTAAAAGGGTAATCGATAATCTTATCCACCCGGTAGACGTTGCAAACAGACTGTGTGTTAACAATTAATGAATACAAGACTACTGAACTAGACTTTCCAACAGAATACATGTTATATATTTTGTAATGTAGATAAATAATGCGATGAATTTTTTGTTAATAGTTGCTATAGTTGCCCAGCAAACTCTAAAAAAATTGTGATTAATTGCATTAGTTTTCTTGTTATGCAAGTTTATCGAAATGTTGATTCTGGATCAACAAAGAATGTTCATCCAAAATTACATCCTATTTGGAAAATCCACCATCAGCATCAATATAAAAAAAGATGAGCTGCAAAAAGGAATTCATCATACAACCTTCACTTCCAATTTAATCTTTTATATATGTATAATATATATATCGAATTCAAAGGGAGGATGGAAAAGTGATTACGGCAGGATAACAACGTGAACTCAAATCTACAAAACTCTACGGCAATATCAATGCTCATGTCTACGTCACGTCAGTCTGACAATCGCATGCCATAATGACGTGACATAAGCATTAGCATTGTCATAACAACATGACGTAATGGGAATGACAATGACATGCCAGACTGTTGAACTTATTTATAAGCAGGGGGATTATCTGAATTTTGTTCGGAGTTATAGATGTTAATGTATGTATTGTACGCGTTCTTATATTAATTACAATTCAAATGCAGTTAAATGGCCGCAATATTTTTTTTTGGTAAATATTGTGAAGAGGGCACTTCTGAGAAAAAGGGCAGGGGCTCAAGCCCCCAGAAGCCCCTCTCTACCCCCACACCTGCATGGACAAGTGTGAAGTAATTATTTTATGTAATAACTTCAGATTCACTTTTACATCATCATTTAATTAATTTATTTCCTTAATCTTGCTTTACTATTTTACTTTAATTATTAATTTATTTACTTAATTTCTTTTATACTCATGTTACTCAGGTACATCATTTTAATGTATTTATTTTGCAGAATTACTTTTATTTAATTTTATTCTTAAATTCTTATTTTTACAGCGCCCTAGTAATTTAACTCGCTTTACTTCTGTTCTTGAACTTAAAAATGATGAAGTAAATGAAGTTTCCTTTTATTTGTTAATTTAACTTACATATTTTTACGTAATTCGTTTTTATTAAAATTAGATTTAGTTAAATAAGTCAAATTAAGAAATGACTGTACTTTAAAAAATGAATAAATTACTTAGCTTTGATAAAAGGAAAATTACTTCTTATTTATTCTACTCAACTGATTAACTTTTTAATGAACTTTTTGTTAAATTAATATTTAAATTTACATTTTTCCCCCTCAATTTATTTTAAATGTACTTTCCTTTTATAACCTAATTTACTATCTCACTTTTAATTGTTTATTAATTGTTAATCTTTAAATTGTTAGTTTTATTGTATTAATTAAAGTAATCAAGTAAATAACAAATGATACCTAATAATTGCTTAATTTCTCAATTTAATTGGTTACTTTACTTAATTAGTTAATTACTCAATTAAATACTTTCTCAGCTTTACCTACTTTTAATACATTTTTCAGAAATAACATTACATTTTTACTTATATTACTAATATGATATGGATTTTATTGCTTAATAAAACATGTTATTTACTCATAGTTTTTCATTCATTCATTCATTCATTCATTCATTCATTATAGTGTTTATGACAAACACTTCTCCAGCTCAATAATAAACCAGCATTAAACTTCTCCAGCGTGCTGAGGACCTACTGCAAAAATAAGTCTTCACTAAAGAATATGAAGGTCTATAAACTATAGACGACCAGCACAATATAGTGAAAAAAACAATTCTCTTTATTATTTTTTTTTTTACATATACACTAATTCTGTTGCATCAGTCAGAATCGGAACCTCTCCGGTCTCTAACGGTGAATATAAATATACTTTTAATAGCTCATGGGAATACAAGTCACTGTACACACTGTATAACGTTCGTGTATGTGCAGGAGAACACAGTTCGCATGAACACACTTGGGCTGTGGATGACATCTGGATGGTTAAAGCCGCCGTTTTTTTTTTTTTTTTTTTTTTTTATAAATCCATTCTAAAAATTAATGTCTATGAAGATAAAATAAAAACAAATCTTTTTTTTTGTCCGTGTGCTTTTGTAATAAACATTTCAATGTAAACAGATGACCGTCGCTGCGTCGCTTGATGCACGTAATGCTTTTTTTTGGCTTTTTTTTTTCAATCCTGATGAAAACCATGAGATGACTTAACGCTAAAAAAAAGGCCATGGATCCCAGCTGGTGTTTGAAACACTACGAATAACACTCTTACCCTCCCGCCTCCCCCCAGATGCTTGGAAAGACTGCATGATGCAAGTAGATCTGAGAGAGAGATCAGAACAGGTAAAAGCTTGAGAAAAAAAGTACCTCCACCTTGCGTTCTTTCTCATCGAAACCACGAGACTGGGATTTGTGCTGCGAGGAAACGTAAGTGTACGTAAGTGACAAGAACAAGTGAGGCGGCTGTTGTTTTATGACTCATACGATGCATTCCACAGTAATCCCCTCTCTTCTCTGAACTAAAGAATGCGGTCGATGTTATATGATATTTTTAGAACATCGCCGGACTACATGACATGAATCTACTTCCATGCAGGAGTTTTTAACCGGATTAGAGCAGATCCGAGATTCCATCTGAAGATTTTCGACTGTTGAGAGGATACAAGATAAGCTACAAAAAAAAAAAAAAAAAAAAAATCGATCACGCTCTTGCAATCTGTCTCAATAAAGCTTTTAAACATAAAGCGGTGCAACATCTGCAAACTCGGTAACATTAACTGCGCTGTGGGAGGCCGAGCGTGCGAGCGTGCAAACCGATGCACGTCGTTTTCTGAACATCTGCTCAGATTACGCCTGGAAAGAAAACATATTATGCATGGATGTGCAATACAGTCTGGGTTTTTAATTTCTCATACATGGACCCGTATTCCAGGGTCAGTCCGGCACAACGAGGGTGCGTCGTAACACCTTGCTTGACAACTTAAAGACCATAAAACGCAACAACACCTCGTTCACCTTTTCGCTAACTGGCAAAAATCGTTAAACACATTCCACCGATAAAAAAAATATATAAATGTTTATAACGTTTGATAATTACGGCCCGAAGCAGCTGATCCACCTCAAGGTAAGAACAGAACAGCTATGGCATCTCTCGCTAAACTCGAAAATAGCCTGAAGAAAAAGAAACACCAGTTTCCAGGAGGTGTTAAATGCTTTTCGCAGCTTAATTATGCAACACTGCCGGCTGCTTGAACGCCTCAGAGAACGAGCAATGATGTCACGGTTAAAAGACATTGATGCAAAATTGACAGATTTTCCTTCTAACATGTCCTGTGGAAAAAAAAAAAGGCTTTAAGGTTAAGGATTGTGGGGGAAAAACGAGACTGGAAAAAACTTATTGTTCAGGAAAAACTTCATCGCCGATTTCAAACTCTAAGTGAACTTGCACATTTTTGCAGGTCGGCCTCTTGAAGCATCTTGAGGACGTTGTTACAGATCTTCTGAATGGGGTCTGTCTCAGTTTCTTCTGTTTCTTCATGTCATTCTAAACAGATTGGATGATGCTGATGATGATGATGATGATGATGATGATGAGATCAGATCTCTGTAGTCAGACTCGTTGTGCAACAAAAAAAATCTCACTGGATTATTTGAATTAATGGTTTGGGAATGTAAACTGACGCTACAAAAAAAAGATATTTATAACTGATTTTAAACCATTTTAGCTGGTGAAAATACTAGCGTTCTAATAATTTCGGCCACTACTGTAATAAAAAACGTTTCAGCTCCATTAGTACATGCTAAGCGATCGGGTAACTCAGCTATGAAGACGGTAACTCGAACACCATTTATGATACCAGATACCTCATATTAAGGATTTATGCTGCTCACTGAGACTTTTTCACAGAAGGAAAGTACTCACAGCATCACATAGGTGAATTTGATGAGAGTGACTTTGACACAACGGGTTGAGGTCTGGCCGCTTGTTCCTTCATCTACATGTTTCAAAATGAGGGAACGAACACCAAAGCAGACAACAAGAAAACAGGTAGATAATGGACAATTTTAGAATGTACCCTTTCCTCTTTTTAGTTCAGTTCTTGTTCCTTGATATTGGTTGCCTCACTTGTAGAGGAGCTGCAGGCGGCTGGGGTGGCAGTTGTTCCGGCTGATCTTGCCGTCCGGCTGGTAAACGTTGGTAGAGTTAGAGAAGGTCGGAGGGAGAGAGTGATTGTCCGATGTGGGGAGTGGGTATCCGGGTGGAGGAAGAAGGGATTTAGGGTCGGTGTGGGAGACCGAAAGAGGAGGGGTGCTGTGATTCAGGTTTGTGGACGACGGACGTCTTCGGGAGCGTAAGGCTTGTCGCTCGGAGAGCTGGTTCCTCAGTTCAGACACACGCTCTTCCTTCTGTAAAAAAGAAAAGAACAAACAATAGAGATGAATGTTAGATAGACATTTTTACATAATATTTTTTTTATTTTCAGATATTATTTCATGTTGGAGCCTGGAAGCACTGGGGATGGAATGGGAGTACATCCTGGGCAACATACGCAGGCATTCACATCAGGGGGCAATTTAGCATAGCCAATGTGACTACTAGGCTGTTTATGGAGGGTTGGAGGAAACCCTGGGGCATTATACATCAGTCTGCACAGATGGTACCCCAAGCTCAAGCCGGAACAGGTGATAATAGAGCTGTGAGGCCACAACTCAGAACCTGCTATTTTTGTCACACATTCTAACTTGGTACCAAACGGTCTCCGAGGACAAGATTAGCCATGATTTGGTGTCCTGGCGCAGATTAAGATTTCTGCTCAAGAACCCAAGAGATTTAAACTCTTGACCTTTTGTTCGGTAGCACAGAGACCACACACTGTCCCAACCGCTGAGCCGCCATGTGCCAAAACACCCCCTTCGATTCGCATCATAGTTTCCATTGGAACATAAACACCGGACCTGCTTATTCTTCAGTGGCTTTTTGTCACTTGTGCTGTCGGTGAACTAAAACGTAGCCTTTTTGCTTAATTAATCATCATCGATCATCGTATCATATAATTTCTTAGTCTTTTGGATGTCATTAGCCTAAATAATCTGACGAATTAACAGTAAACTGTGAAAAAAGCTGTGTTTGTCACTTTTGTTTTGTAACATTTCCGTTGTGGTTTGTGCTGGTTGCAGTGTGTTTCTGTATTCGGTCATGATGTGATGATTTGCAAAGCTGTTGCATAGTCATGTTTCTTTATCCGTGCAAAATTAAAAAAAAAAAAATTTTAAGATACAATTTTTTGGGGTCACGCTGTTGTACCGTGACTCGAAAATCTACATATTAATCTACAAATTGACATACTAGGGGAAATACGTATATATTTATAGAAAATTTTCCAAAAAACTCAAACAAATGATATGTCTGCTAATAATTTTAAAACTATCAAGAGATCGATGCCTTGTAATGGTTCACCTCTTGGATGATCTTCTGTAGCTCTTTATTCTCTCGCTCCAACTGGCGGGATTTTTCTTCGTCATTGTTATTGGTGGACGAACCGGTCTTCATGGTTTCCTGTTGATCAGACTGCCACTCGCCACGTGTGATCAACCGTCGCATCTGCAATGTTGTAGACATCCAGAATATTAATGCAAGTAGGAAAAAATATTGAAAAAATAAAGCCTGAAACAAAAGCAAGATACAGTAATTGCTTATCTGCTTAATGCCTGAGGTAACACCACAATATGGACTCTACACCAGAGAGCCTTTTTCAGGTTATCGATCCGGCGTTTTACCTTGGGGACGAAGAGGACGACCAGAGTGATGTAGACGGAGAAAACGATGGCGAGAGAAGCGAACGCGAAAGAGGCGTCCTGTTTCGAGGACAGGATCATGGTGACTGGAGCTGTAATCATGCACAAAACCTGAAACGAAGGACAAACAAAATCCAGAGAGAGAGAGAGAGAGAGAGAGAGAGAGAGAGAGGGAATCGATAAATATTGACTTATGGTCAGTCAACTCTCCAAACAAACACAATTTCATCCAAACCACCAGGACAAAATAGCCTGACATTAACAGGAGTGGAATTTTTGTTCCCCCCACTGTGGATCGTTAGTTGGATCGTTTGGACAGGACACGAGATGCTGAATTACATCGCTGCACCGTCACGTTTTACCGCACAGGTCATGAGCTACCGGGGACACAGAGTTCAATCTTTATCTATAAACAGACACATCAACATGCATCATCATTATCACTGCGGCCTGGAACAGAGCCAGGTTTAGTTCCGAATGTTTTCAGTTTTGCAGTATTAATGGTGTGAAAAGGAAGAATCGCTGCAGTAATTAATCTCTAATTAAAGAAAATATCCATTGGGAACGACTTGCACATTAATCTTTATAATTAACATGTTAGCTTTATTGTGCAATAAATTTTAGGTTATTTGATTCATTTTAAACTTTTTTTTTTCATTAAGATTTCCGTCCGGCGTGTCATTTCAACCTAAAAAAGAAGCGGTAAAACGCAGTCAGTCCGGCTGTCTGAATTCTTTATCTGAGCGCTCTTACAAACAGATCACCTCATTAAACTTTTATGCTAATACCACATTTAACGACATCGCGCGAGATCGATGAATAGCCGAATGTGATTAATCAATAATATGACTGTGAATTTCACAGGAACCTCTAGCGGAACTGCGCTAGCAACAACAACATCTTCCTGAGACGTCAGAATGTCACACATTAATATCGATAAATGTCATTTAAGTATTAATTTCAATTGTTAATTGAAATATTAACAATCGACAGAGCTGTAAAATATAGATTTCCGTATTTTTCATGTAAAAAAACATGTAAATTGTTATAAAAACAATATAAACATTCTTAAAACAGTAAATATGAATTATTTCAATATATACATGTGTATTGACCTGATATTATTTAAGTTATTTGAGTGATTTATTTTTATTTTAATAAAGTGATTTAATAATAATTTAATAAATTTAAGGAAATAAATACATTAAAAAAGAAGAAATATATATTAATTCAAAATATCCTTTAAAAAAAATCTACTGATTAAATACTAAAAAAGACATAATATTTTATTACTGTATTTTTAATAATAATGTATTTTTAATTACTTTTAATTACACTGGATGACATACAGGAATTATTCACTTGTTACCTTATTTTATTCTTTTATTATGTAACGCATATCACCATATTGTTTCTTTGAATAATTTATCTCTTGCTTGAAAAGTTTAGTTTAGTAAAAGTGTATTTTTAAAAAAAAAATTTTTTTATTACATTCTTCTTATTACACCTCTTGTGCCATCCAGGAGACCATATTTCCTCACATAATCAGAGTCTTTCATTTAATAGCCAGAGCTGAGACAGCCGTTCAGGTGAGACAGGCTCGAATGTGTCTGGCTGTATAACGGACAAACCCGTGGAGACGAGGTGGCAGACGAGAGCAGCGATGAAATGAGGAGAGAGTCAGTCAGAAGGCACTTATGAGCCGGAATGATTGATAAAGCCGCTGCATAGCATCCTGCTCCCAGCGTGGTGTTATCTGCTCAGCACGCAGCACTCTTTGAAGTCAAAGATTGCAGAAAAGCACCAAGATGCTAAAACGGTTTACGGAGTTGTCTGGGGTCTAAAGTTGACTAATAGCATCGGCTTAAAACAGAAAAAAAGCGTTGATTGAAATGCATCACAAAGCCAACAGAAACCTTCAAAGAGTATCAGACTCATTACTAGAGTCTTACACCAGTGACTCACACACACACACACACACACACACACTGTACACACTTGAATATCGAAACACTCGCTGGAGCACAAAAGTGATTCATTACTAAAATATATATAAGGATTTAATTCCAAACCCTACATATAAACGGCCAAAAGTTTGTGGACACCTTTACCAGAAGACCCACAAAACTGTCATGGTGGTGTTTATTTATAATAATAATAATAATATTAATAATAATATCCCAGGTGGTTATAAAGGATTCAGGGTTGCCAGATTTCAGTCAATTTTTCTAATCGATCTAGCGTTCAATTCACTTCAAATTCGACCAAAACATCTATATTGGAAATGAAAGATAAATTTAATAATTAGCACCAAATTATTTGCTCCACATAAATAAATATTTAAAGAAAATGGCACATTTTAATCCTGTAACCCAGGTTTTTGCTGCTAATGCATAAAATTATTAACCTCGACATTTACAGTATTTGGCAGACGCCCTTATCCAGAGCGACTTAAGTTTATTTCCTTTATACAACTAAGCAGTTAGGGGTTAAGGGCCTTGCTCAGGGGCCCAGTGGGGGCAGTTTGGTGGTGCTGGGAATCAAACCCACAATTCTTCGGTTACATTTACATTTACAGCATCTGGCAGTAATTATCTCTTTCATACATTGGAGCAATTGGGGGTTAAGGGCCTTGCTCAGGGGCCCACAGTGGTGGCTTTGTGAAGCTGGGAATCGAACCTACAATCTTCAGGTTGATAATCCAACACCTAAACCACGGAGCTACTATTAACCTTCACTGCATAACTTAGTTTTAACATTACTTTATGCTATATAGCTATAATAATTAGGTCAAAGGCAAGCGGACCAATACAGCTTTCATGTTCCTAGCTAGCTGTCAGGGTTTTTCCGCCCCGCAGTCTTTAATCGATCGATCCAACCCACCGTTTCTTTAACTTTTTTTCTTTTCACAGGTTGACCACCGCTGACATTTGTTTTTTCATCACCGTGACCTCTTTAAGAACTGCAGGTAGACGCCAATGCTATTCTATTTGGCATGAATTCAACAGCATTTTTCGTAAACGCATCTCTTTCCAGTTACGTACGAGTTTATTTCAGGCTTGTACCGTTACGTGCAAAATTCACTTTTGTTCATGGGCGAAGTTTGCCACTCCGACATGACGGAATCGAGCCGTGAAACACGTCACGGTTTACAGAAACACCAGGATATTAAATAGCATTCAGCAGAACGGCGTTCCGTAAACAGTGAATTTATTTTCAAACACTTGTTCAGTATTTTTCAGCTTCAGCATTTTGGTTTCTCGGTAATGTGGAAAGCTGTGGGGGGTTTTGGTGTATTATTATTAAGCAAAACTGAGAAAACAGAGAGGCTGATGAAGGAAATTCTTTAACATGTTAACAGAAAGTAACTTTCATCTGGTTCCACAACAAAGTAAATATAAAAACAAATATACTATTTGTATTACACATACAGATGAAAAGGCATTTTTCTGCAATGCACAGATGTGGGTAGAGAAGGCAAAAAATTACTTAAGCAAAAGAAGAACTAACGACTCAACTAAGAGTAATAGTATTAATGTTTAAAGTGATGTGATGAAGAGAGTAATAAAATCTGGAATGATGAGATTCCTCCAGTTGCGAGTTATTAGTTACTTTGGATCTGATTGAATGAAGGGAAAATCCTGAATCCAGAAAACAATACTAACAATCACAGCTACATAAAATACAGATAAATAAAAGAGGGTAAAGAAGTGAGTGTGTGAGATGTGATAGTAACTTACAGTAAGATTAAAGTGTCCATAGTTACAGAATCTCTCTAATAGTCATTATTATGAAACTTTACTGTAAGATGTTTCCTCAGGTTGGAGCTGGAGGTCCTCTACACTGATATCAGCACTTGTTTTGGTCACATTGAAGACGTCACATTATGGAACTGTTGGTTTTTCTCCATTGGAGTGTATAAACGGGTTGAATGTTGAGGTCATGTGTGTTTCTGTCTCTACTGATATTCTCACTTCTTCTCCCTCTTCAGTCGTTATTTTCTGAACTGAAGGCGCTTTAATAAATGAACGTGTTTCACGTACGAACTTCAGACGACTGCAGTCTATCGCGAGACTCGACATCTCATTATACACAACATGATGGACACTAATTATTAAAACTACATTTACATCATTAACATTTAGTAGTAACGGAGTCACGCCGTCAAATATAGAGAAGTAAAAGTAAATTTCTGTGTCAGTCAGTTAACTAAGTAAAACCGACTTTTAAAATTTTTTCAGAAACTCTACTCAAGTAAATGTAACAAAGTAAGTATAACATGTTATTACCCACTTCTGGCAGCGAGTATAGTTATGCAAGTGACACAGTTTGAGTTTAAGTTGATAAATTAGAGTTTATATGACAGAATTTGCACTTGTTAGGTTGTGTTTAGCATCGAGTGTCTTTGAGGGTAATTTTTCATGAGTATTTCTTTTTATATCTTTATTAAGAAGTGCCAAAAAAAATATTTTATAGAAATGATATAAGAAATACAAAAAAAATCATTGTACCTGTTAAACCCATTGTACTTTAATCACCACTTTTTTTTAATCTTAAACACAGAGACGATTATAATATTTTATATTTATTCATCTTCTATACCTGCTTATTCCCTAATTCGGGGTCACAGCCGTCTCTGAAAGTGCAAAAGGCAGGAGGGGGACACCCTGGACAGGTCGCCAGTCCATCACAGGGCCACACACACACACACACACACTCACTCTTATGGGCAATTTAGAATCACCAATCAATCTAACATACATGTTTTTGGACCGTGTGAGGAAACCGGAGAACCCGGAGTAAACCCACACAAACATGGGAAGAACATACAAACTCCACACAGAAAGACCCCTGCTCAGGAATCGAACCCGGTACATTCTTGCTGTAAGGCAACAGTGTTAACCACTAATGTTAACAATGCTGCCCAATAGCTCATATGTTTATACTAAATAAAAAAAGTGTATCCAGTCAGTGTTGTTAAATATCAGACATAATAAACATGTCATATGAGCTGCAGTATATATACATTATCACACACAACACACACACACACACACACATAAACACTTTCAGTCTTCACCAAATCCACTCCCTCAGCAGGGTAAATTGAGAGACGCGGTGAAATTCTCTGAAATGAAAAAAAAAAAAAAAAAAAAGCAGATGGAGAAAACGACAAGCTGAGAGACTCACAGAGACGTTATAGATGGCCATTCCCACGGCTCGGTGGTCATTTATCTTCTCTGTAGAGATAGATTTGGTCTCATAGGCGAGGAAGATGCCAAGCAGCAGCAATAAGCCCTTGTAGCCGTAAACCACTCCTGAAAAAGCGAGGACACAACAAGGTCATGCAGACAAAAACAAACATGTAGCGTTTTATAATAGAGCTACTAAAACCTACGCACTTTTTCCTTACGCCGCTGACGGAAAATTGATTAAAAAAAATAAATTGGTAGCCATAGAAATGGTTAGAACGTAGTAATTAACAATAATTCAACAGCAGAGCTGGGGAAATAGCACCAGAGTCATTTTCATGGTTAATCAGACTGCAGTTCTCAAGGTCACTGCATGGCTTCACACATGCATTTTAATCGCTCGCTGTTCGCAGACCGCGTTAATCTGTTTTATCAGGAATTTGATTCATTTGATTCATTAGTGGGGAATATTACATGAAATGAAAAACAGGTGGAGGACAAGAATTAAAGATTTAAAGGATTCAAATTCCAGTCACACACACACCAAGAAACAAAATAGGGACATATAACATATCTACTACTTTCGGGGACACTTTTTCTTAAGAACTGGCAAAAAAATAAATAGTGATATGTGTTATTATTTGTTTGATATAGCCATTTTTAAACACCTGGAACCTGGAGACCTAAGATTTGTTCTCCATTTGCAAAGAGGTAGGTGTGTATTTGTCTCTAATGTCTACCCATAGCACACACACACACAATATATGTAGGGATGTGATATAGTGACAATATCCATATCTATATCTGTGGACTGGTTTAGTGCTTTATATACTGTATAAATACTGTATATATATATATATATATATATATATATATATATATATATATATATATATATATATATATATATATATATATATATATATATACAGTATATATTGTTTTGAGAGTACAGGGGTTAAGGGGTTATGGTAGGAGCAGTGGTTAAGGTCTCTCTGGATAAGGACAAAATGGCGTAATTGTAAGATGACAAATTTCTCAGTATTTTTTAATAACTTTTCTCTTTCCCGACTTTTTGATCATTTCGTTGTCTCTTTAGCGTGTAGTAGCACCTGCTCATCACCGTAGAACGTTATGTTGAATGTAGATTTTTGTTGGTGGGAAATCCAACTACCTCAATCCAATAAGAATATTTAGGCTGCATTAATAACTAAGGAAATTTTTGTTTAAACACCAACCTTTATCATTAAAATCACAGATATGATATGAGTTAAACATAGATTTCAATTTCAATTTGCAAAATTTGGCATTGTTCAGAGGAGCAATCCAACTGTGGGGGTTGGGGGATGTATCCAGATCTCAGGCGGAAAGTTAAGGACCCTGTTTCAGAGAACTGTTCTAATCTTAACCTTACAAAAACCCGAATCTGTGTGTGATTTACTTATACAAGTGTTCCTACCCAGCCACGTGTTCATCTTCTCAGAGCTGCAGTGCTCCAACAAAGGCTCGATCAACACATCCAAGTCTTCTTTAGGCGCCTCTCTTGTGAACTTCTGCTCAAAGTGTGCCATCAAGCAAAAACAGACAGTAAAGGAAACAAATATCTTTATTTATTTTAATTAAAAATCCTTTCTCTGATACTTTTAGTTCATCAAAGTAGCTCTTTGATGGACCTCCGACCTCCAAAGTTCTGCATCATACCTCCTCTGTGATGTGCAGCGGATCCACAATCTGCCAGATCATGAGGGAGAGGACGTCTATAACCAGAAGCACACCGACCGTGGCATAGAGCTTCCATGGCTCCAGATGCTGCTGGAATACACAATGATCAAATAAGTCGCATTTTTTGTCATGGGCACTCTCCAAATCACTGGAGAGGTCAGGAAGGGATCTGTGAACCCATAACCATCGTCTGACTTAAGGGGGAAAAAAAACAAGCAGGCTATTACTGCCAAGTCAATTCAGCACAGGACAGAGTGTAGATCTTATACGAGCGTCAGGCTTCAATTGAACGCATTACTCTTTTAGGGAGTCTATGACTCCTTTCGCATTTTATGTAATAGATAGCTGTGTCTGTTACAAATAAAACCCACCTTGAGAATGATCAACATAGAAGCGTTTTATTATCACTGTTACGAGCTCTTGCAGTAGACCAGGGACGGTTACACTCTAGCTCGTACTTTACAAAAGAGATCTGTGAGGTTAAATTATTCATGCTATTTATCTCCAGGGAGGACTGTCTATTTTTCTCGCAGGATGCGGGAATATTTACAGCGATGGCGATCCCTGTTATGTATAGTATGTTATGTTAAGGTGATGGACTGCTAATTGAAAGATCGGGGATCGATTTCCAGCACCACCAAGCTGCTACTGTTGGGCCCCTGAGCAAGGCCCTTAATGCCCCAATTGCTCAGTTGTATAAATGCAAGTCTCTCTGGATAAGGGCATCTGCCAAATGCTGCAAATGTAAACATTTATCTTATTTGGCAGATGCCCTTATCTAGACAAAGGACAAAAAAAAATCTTACTAAATATATACATTAATACTAGCAATGCTACATCACAGATTAAGAAAAAGATTTTTCCATTAAAGAAAACCATATTTTCTATATTACCCTGTCTAAATTTGGGTTAATTTACCTGACAAACTCTTTCCTATAGCCGCAATATTGTGTTTTGCACAGCTAATGCGGACTTCAAGGTCACCATCACCTTCATTTGCTACTAACATCATTTTTTTAACCGATCTGGTCTCCTTGTCTGCGCCACAGCGTTAGCATTAGCCATTATATTTTTGGGGGGGCCAAACGTTGCAGGTTGCCTTCTAGCGGCTTTGAAACCATCTCAGATGAGGCTAGAGTGGGGGAAAGACAACTAGGATGTCGGACAATTTATCTAGTAGCACATGGTATCATCTAGCACTACCAGTGCCTAATAAAATATCTGGTGAAAACCCCAGGTTGTTTCCTGAGGTACTGAATGAATAGTTTTTCTTATATTTTTACAGTATTTGGCAGACGTCTTTATCCAGAGTGACTTACACTGACCTCTTTTATACAACTGAGCAATTAGGGGTTAAGGACCTTGTTTAGGGGCCCAACCGTGGCAACTTGGTGGTGATCTTCCAATTAGCAGTCCAATCAAACTTACTATACAGTTGAGATAGACAGCAATAAGCCTGAAGAGCTCTACAGTATTTCTTGAATCTTTTATGACAGAAAACAAATATCACTCCACCCCCCGATTATTTGGATTTTACATTCCTGATGCGGTCATCATCGTTAAGTAGAGCACGAGCCGTGTTTGTCACAACTCTCATATTCTAATCCCCCAAATCCAGACAGGCGCTCATAAATATTCAGTAATGGCTTCTTATCTCTGAAAAAGCCTCTGCCTTTTCCGACTCGCCTTATCTCGACTCTCTTTCTCTCCTCTCATTCCCACCACCCAAGAATTGTACGTGATGGCGGACACGTATCGCGCCGAGCGGAGCGCGTTAACGGGAAAGTGGGTGTTTTGACGTGGGTTTTTGTGAAATGATGGAGAGAATATCACCTCAGACGGAGCCGTGCGAAAGGGTCATCGAGTTTGGGCTGAACGATAAATGGTTCATTTAACAGTGTTCAAGGGCGTCTGGAGACCCATTTCTCTGAGGTCAGCCAGAGAGATGAGGTCCAAAGTGATAGAGTGAGGAAAGAGAGAGAGAGAGAGAGAGAGAGAGAGAGAGAGAGAGAAAAGGAGACCTGTTTTAGTTAAGAGGAATAGAAAAGACATCAGGGTGGAGATAGAGAGAAAGGGAAAGAGCAAGGAATGATAGACAGACTAATTATTATATAATTAAGTAGTAGAATTATAATCATATTAAATTATTTTACAATTTTTACAGATGATCCTTCAAAGTTGAATAAAGTCAGAACTAGAGCTTGTGGCACCTCATAAACATATTATAACAGTGGAACATTTACCTTCCGCTTGTCTTTCTTCTCATCCTTCTTGGTAAAAACTGTGTGAACCCACCAGATCTTGGTAAACATGCTGCCGTAGGCCAGACTGAAGCCGAGCCCGAGCAGCCACAAGCGGAACTAGAAACAAAATGGACCCTTTGTAATGCAGGACATGGTATACAACAGTAAATAAATAAATAACAGAGATCTTCTTAGATCCTACATCTTAAGCCGGGTTCACAATGTGCGATTGTTAATAGTCGTTGGCGATTATTGTTTGTCAGACTGTACGAACATGATCCCCGTGTCACACTGTAGAATCTCAGTTGCCATAACGTCAAACTGTATGACAGTCAAAAACGGACACGCATAAAAAGACTCATTGGAAGTTTTATGTCATCGTTCCGTGACACGTTCGGTAACCTGCGTTTTCTCGTTAAACGGTAGCTAACAGCAGTGACCATCCAGTATTCAAGCACTCATTTTACCTCTGTAACGCAATAGGTTTCTCTTCCTGCTGGTTTGTCCACCAGGTGGTTTGAAGTAATTGTGCTAATTGCGACAATACGTTAGGCGCTCCTATCAATTCTTGGTTGGACGGTCTTCGTAGTACGTATACATTTTACAGCATTTAGCAGACGTCCTTATCCGGTGCGACTTACATTTATCTCTGTTATGCATTTGAGCAATTGGGGTTAAGGGATTTGATCGGACTACTTGAGGGTTAAGGGACTTGATCAGGGGCCCAGCAGTGGTTACTTGGTGGTGCTGGGGACTGAATCCCTGATCTTCTAATTAGCAGTCCATCACCTTAAACACTGCACTACCACATCTCACTGCACGTCACACTGCAGGAAAGAATCTGAAATCTTCTGACACTGCCAGAATTTCATTAAAGAAAAAAACTGATCTCAACGTCTGTTAATCGTCTGTCATGGAACATGTCAAACTAGCGAACAACGACAGCAGATTTTAGCGTAGGATTATAGGAATCTTTAAGGATTTGTGCCAGACAAACAAATCATGGCTAAAATCACACAGTGTAAGTCCGGCTTTAGCCTTTCTTATTACAACTTCCCATGATGCCTGTGGGGTTACCTGACACACTACAGGAAATTGAGAGCGACGGACGTGAAGCCCGTCGATCCCCAGAGGAAACACAGCAGCCAGAGCCATCATACAGCCCACGGCGGTCATGTTGTTTAGATACGGTTGCGAGTTCTGGATGTACCTGGATGAACATATGGAAATATTAGCTGTTAGCTTCACCAACAGGGTGCGCTGTGCTTTAATCACAGAAACACCTCGCTGTTTATGCACGAGAGCATCTGGAAAACTTCATATCAGAAAGTTGTCTGACTAAGAAACTTCACGCCACCGTGACGGCATCTGGATGGTTTTTATCGCAAAGTGGCGGCTGGGAATGTTAATTTTACACATATTCGTTTGGCAGATGGTTTTACCCAATCAGATTTAATGAACAGGCAAACTGAAAAAATGCAGTTAATTAACTCAAGGGATAAAAAATAAGGACCGGTAATTTTTTTTTTCTTAAAGACTTTAGTATAATGTTGCGTAAAGACAGTGGAACTGTAATTCTGAGTAAATGTGATTAATTCAAGGATATACTGAGAAAAACAGAGAGCATTCATTTAACTACTGATTTTATGGGTTCATTTGTGATCACTACAAGGCCAGACACACACATACCAACACACACATGCCTACACACACACACACACACACACACACCTCCGCTATATACTAACACACCCTTCTGTTATACACCTATACTAACACACCCTTCTGCTATACATCAACACACACATGCCTACACACACACACACCTATACTAACACATCCTTCCACTATATATCCACACACACCTATACTAACACACTCTTCTGCTATACATCCACACACACCTATACTAACACACCCTTCTGCTATACATCAACACATACATGCCTACACACACACACCTATACTAACACATCCTTCCACTATATATCCACACACACCTATACTAACACACTCTTCTGCTATACAACAACACACACATGCCTACACACACACACACACACCTATACTAACACATACTATATATCCACACACACTTACCAACACACACATGCCCACAAACACACCCACATCTAAACTAACACACCCTTTCGCTATACATCAACACACACCCATACTAACACACCCTTCTCCTATACACCAAGACACGCATGCCTCCTACCACACATACTTGTATACTAACACACTGTTCTGCGTTACACCCACAAACACAAACACACACCTATACTAGCAAACCCTTCTTCTATACACCCACCCACACGTACACCTATACTAACACACCCTTCTGTTATACACCCCTCCCACACACAAACACAAACACACACACACAGACAGACACACACACCACAAAACACACTAACACACCCATTTGCTATACAAACACCCACACATACACCTATACTAACACACACCCCTTCTGTTATAGGACCCCCCCCCCCCCCCGCCCCACCCCCACACACACACACACTTTGCCTGCTGTTCTGGGCTGCACATAGTCCCAGCTTGAGAGCTGGATATCTAGGACTCACCTGACGTTACTGTTGTAGATGTTGAAGGTGAGACAGACGATTCCCAGTAAGATGCCCAGACCAGCAAACACAGACACAGACACAAAGAGCTTCTGAGACAGAAACCTAAACTTCCTGATGACCACCGTCTGATCCGCTGGAGGACCGGGACCTAAAGAGAGAGAGAAAGAGACAGAGAGAAGAGAATAAGCGATGAAAAAGACAAGGAAGAAAAAGAAAGGAGACAAAGAAAGAGGAAAGAGATAATAAGAGAAGAACGTAAGACACGAGAATGTTAAAAAAGGATAATGATATTATCACGGAAAAAAAAGGAATGTGATTAATTATGATGAGAAGAGAAAATGAGAAATGAGGAGAAGAAAAAATCAGGAAAAGATGAAAAGAGAAAAGAAAAGAAAAAGAAGAAAATCAATGAGAGAAAAAAAAAAAAGAAAAAAAAGAAGAGGAAAAGAGAAAAGAAAAGAAGAAAGTAAAGTGAAGTGAAGAGGAGAAAAAAGGACAAGAGAAGAAGAGGCAAGTAGAAAAAGGAAGAAAAGCAAAGTGATGAGAAAAGAATATATGAGAAGAAATGAGGGAAAAAAGAGAAGTAAAGAAAGGAATGAAAAAGAAGAAAAGGTAAGTAAAGAGAATGAAGGGAAGAGAAACAAGGAGAAGAGAAAGGAAGAGAAAAGCAGAGAGGAAAAGAGAAACTACATTAGCATTGGATACCACAAGAAATCAGAAGCTGAGTAAAAATGAGACACGGCACACAGAACGAGAGAACAAGGACATGAGAAAGACAAAGAGAGAGAGAGAGAAAGAGAGAGAGAGAGAGAGAGATGGAGAGAGAGGCATCAGCAGTGACTCAGTAAGCCTCTTTTTCTCTTGGTGGTATAATGAGGGTGCAGTGCTGTGTGTGTGCTGCGTGTGTGTGTGCTGTGTGTGTGTGTGTGTGTGTGTGTGTTTCATCTCTTTATTTCTCCATCTGTGTGCACTGATCTCATCTCAGTCTCTGTTTCCTCGGGTGCAGGAACACGTGCTGATCACAGCGTGACTGTTCTCCCCT